>MU123903.1:0-54651 GCA_014904935.1 Melanogaster broomeanus | reverse complement strand
CAATGCCAATGTGATAGCGAACCAATTGGAAGACTTCTTCAACGATGTGAACAAGGCGGATAGAGGAACCCTTAGCGAAGAGCAGTCAACGGATAGGAAGGTAAACCTCATCCGTGTCCTGTCCCGACCTGAGTGGCTTCCCCATTCCGCCAGTATGGAGGTACTCCAGCGTCGCTGAGTTTTTGGCTTGCAGTTTCTGAAACTCTGACACATTACGTACTTTGTTCCTCAACCTACTATAAATGCTTTCTGCGTTCCCAGCAACCTTTTGTATCCCTTGTAATCCTACCCGTACAACTACCAAATGGAAAATTGCAACTTGTCAACTTCTGGTCCATCGGTGCCAGTTATCATATCGTTATCCCCAGATTCACTGAACGGCTCGTCTGGCCCACTATACTTGTGTGCCCGACCAGCTATCTGTTCAGCCAAACCAAAAATTGAGCTCAGCCCTACCAGTGGCAGGTAGTCCCGCCACCCTCACCTATGCCTTCCTCGCCTGCATCATCGACGCCATCTCTATCTAGCTCGATCTCTACCTCAGAACAAAGGGACACCACTGCTGATTCGCATTCGTCGTGATCGTACACACAAAGTTGCAGTGGGACGATCATACCACAAGCTAGTATGTCACAAGCAATTATTTCAATACGAGCATATATTAAACTTAACTTCAATTCAGTCCTCATTACCGCAAAAACCATCCACGTCGTAGGACCAAGTTGTGGTTTGATGCGTTGGTGAGGAAGCAGGCTCTCATCAAGCAGTTGTTTGAGGAACAACGTTTGATTGAGGAAGTCGAAGATGAAGCTTCCCTTTATCTTCCGAGGGATACCATCGCCCACTTTTGTGCCTTGTATTTCGGGCCTCGAGATCTTTCTTCGTCACTCGGGTGATTTATGTCTGTTGTCTCAAATGTCCCCGCTGACTTACCACCCCTGCCGAACCAGTGATGATGGTCGAGTGAGTTACTGATCACCCATTGGTTATGATACACACCCACTGAGGGTCATTACTTCCTAAAGTTGGTTTGGCGGGCACTGCCTCCAATTTATCGTCTTTAGTCTTCTGTGTTTTCAACTTGTACCTGTATGTTATATCGTCGTACCGATGGGTTGTATGAAAACTATTATATGTTCTCGCCTACAACTCGTACCAGGGAGGTATCTGAGAGTTTTCTGAGCACTGGAGAGTTCTCGACTTCCCCAGGATCACAGCGGCAACATGTCCAGCATCTTTGCTCATGCCCCATAAGGTACCCACGAGTGTGTGCATGCACGGTGTTTTCTGCTGAAATTTTGTTTATCTGTACCTTCATCTCTTCAATCTCTTGCACGAGCTTGCTAAGTATGCCGCCCACACTGCTCGCATCAGCTGCTGATGCCCCCTCCCAATCATCAAGGCGCCGCGTTTTAGGTGGCGTAGAACCCTCGACAAGTTCCTCAGGATCTTCAAGTTCGAATCGACTGCGTCTCTTTGACTTCAGCTCGCCCGCTGAATTCAAGGAGGTACATGTAAGTGGATATATAACTTGAACCAATGCACTCTCCTTACCCCTGATAGTGTCGCACGATCCTCCGACTTTGTCTGTATCACTACAGCATGGCAGATTCTCGGAAGGAGTTCCCTCATCCTCAGAACTGATCCTTTTCTGAGCTGTCAGGCTCAATCGTGCCCCCAGTCGCTTCTTCCGTTGTGACTAACCATTTTATGAAAGTAAGCATCTCCTTGACCAATGCAAAGGTGTACTTACCCGTGTCGTTCTGCCCATGTGGTTGTCCTCTTGGGTAGCTATTCACAGCTATTGTGATGCTGAATGCTATACAGGGTTTACAAATCGTAGTCAGTACTGATGGAGAGTTTAAGCAGCATTGGGAGCGCACTTGTGGGACTTGGTGGGGGCATATCAGGGCAAGCAGAAGGGTGTGGTCTGATCAATGGTGGGTTTGGGTTTTTATGGGGTTTGACTCGGTGTATTATCCGAGTCCATATCGGTGCGTACTTGAGTTTATTGCCCAGATATTAATGTCTGTCTGCCCGGCTAAGCTTTGTTGTTTGTTTAGGCCCGAAGTGTCCTGTACCGCTCACTCGTTTGGAGTGCCGACCAGACATGCTCAGGCTGGTATTCGGGTTGCCGGCTGGTCCAGTCGGCTAACTACCACTCTTTGGCATATATAAAGCTCTCAAGTTCCCCCAGAGAGACACAAGCATCAATTCTGAGTCCTTCTTCACTACTTCTCATTGTCCTTCCAGGATGCCACACAGCTCCCAGGATCAGAGCGCTGAACCCGAGATGTCAACAGGCCAGAAGCGAGGAGCTTCAGGCGCTCTTCAACTGGGCCCCAGAAAAAAGCCGTGAGATTATCAGTGGGCGATGCCCAGCACAGTGTTGACCCTATTCCCAGAACAACACAAGATCCATTGGTACACCATGGGCGCCATTTCGGGAGGGCAGTACATGCATTTTGTAATGTCCAAACCCTCATTACCAATGGGCTTATGTTCATGGGTGACGAAAGCAACGAGGGTTTGACAGCTGCGTATGTCCTGATCATTTCCCTGGCACGCACTATTATGCTCATCATTGCTGAATTAGGGATCGTAAGGAGTATGCAGTTTTTCGAGAGCTACTGCGTATGGTGCCTGGATTAGAGGCACGACTGATGGCGTCAGCAGAGGAGGCCGTGGTCCATATTGCTGACTTGGTATGTACAGTGATGCGAATGAGGGTGCTTGGACCTGATGATATCTTTGACAGATCCAGAAAGGCGCCAACGGGGCGAGGGCGGATGATACTAAAGGGATGAAGAGCGCAGTTGTCGATTGGATCACTCCCAAAGGGCAAGCCCTGAACCCCCATATTCCCCGCAATGTTAAGTCTGGCTGAGGCTTCAATCATGAGCGCACCGGGGCATTACTCTGTCCTGCAGGCCTCGATTGGGGAAACAGCGAGTTCGTTCACCTATTCCTCCTCAGTTTCTAGGACGCTGATTATATGAGCTTTACAGGATCAAGTCCAAGCTCGAAAGCGGCCAGATTCAAGCTGCGGGAGACCAGTGGCCGGTTTTGTTGTATGCTAATTACACCTATGATGCCGAGGACCCGTGGAATGGGCTCCTGCTGCAGCGGATTGCTTGTTTCTGTGAGCTTCGCAACTTCTGGTTAAAGCCTACTCATACTAATTTTACTTTGTAGGCATTCAAACATATATTCACTTCTCCGAGTTCGGTCGATCAAGAACCTAAGGCTACCCGATCAGGTAACGCCCGTATTCACGGAATGCGATTTGTCACCAAGGCATCTATCGCGTACGTTGCAACTCAGGTAGGCTGCTGAGCTTCGTGCGTCTACCTTCTGGTGCTGATAACATTGGCTCCTGCATAGGTCCGATTTGCGCTTACTTCGGCGCAGGTCTTCTCCCGCACAGATCTTGTCACAGATTCTGAGAGGTTCTATGACAGCATTCTCGAACTCCTTGATGATCCACAGGAGAAAGGTGAAGTTGACCAGCTTTTGACGTGGTGGAACCGGTGAGTGTGGTTTCATGGTTTGTTATTGCCAGGCGCTAACGATCATGAACAGCCAAGTATTCCCACTCTATTCCGACATTGAGCGGTTTCCTTCAAAGAATAGCGCACTTGCCAGGATTCGCCAAAAGCGGATGCAGTACATGGAGGGGGAGGCACATGCTCAGTGATCTAGTTTGTAGATAAACACGTTCGCTGAATAATAGAATTTTTCGTCGTCACAATGATCATGTATGTGGAACCTATCCCATGTCTGACAGTGCGAGATATACCAACGGCAAGGTCGAGCAACCCGACGTAATCAGTCAATGGTGTCAAGGAGACAGCACTTCCAAGGAGGTAGAGGAATCATGTTTGTGTGGCATGCGAGGAGGTACGATGTAGATTGCTATGCGAGACTGTCTGGCTCACCTGACAGAAACAATCAAAGAGTCGGTTCTTACAACCTGGTCGAAGGCAGATAGCAATATGACATGGGTGGATGTGCGATGCAGATTGCCGTATGAGCGTGTCTGGCTCACTTGAGAGAAACAATCAGAGGTCCAGTACTTCCAATGAGGTGGAGAGATCGTGGTTGTGTGGCACACGAGGAGGCGTGATGCAGATTACTGCACGAGCATGTCTGGCTCACCTGAGAGAAACAATAAGAGATCTAGTACTTCCAAGCCACTCGAAGCCAGGAGGACTCGCCACACGAGTGGATGTGTGATACAGATTGCCGTGCGAGCACGTCTGGCCCACCTGAGAGAAACAATCAGAGATCCAGTACTTCCAATGAGGTGGAGAGATCCTGATTGTGCGGCACATGAGGAGGCGCGATGCAGATTGCCGCGCGAGCGCGTCTGGCTCACCTGAGAGAAATAATCAGAGATCTAGTACTTCCAAGCTGCTCAAAGCCAGTCAGCCTCACCACACAAGTGGACATGCGATACAGATTGCCATGCGAGTGCGTCTGGCTCACCTGAGAGAAACAATCGGGGATCTGGTCCTTCCAAGCTGGTCGAGGCCAGGAGGCCTTGCCACATGAGTGGAGGTGTGATCCAGATTGCCATGTGAGATAGACCGACTTACATGAGAGAAACAATCAAAGAGTCAGTACTTACAACCCGATCGAGGCCAGATGGCCTTGCCACACGAGTGAACGTGCGATCCAGATTGTCATGTGAGACCGACCGACTCACCTGAGAGGAACAATCGAAGAGTCGGTACTTACAACCCGATCGAGACCAGATGGCCTTGCCACACGAGTGAACGTGTGATCCAGATTGTCATGTGAGACTGACTGACTCACCTGAGAGGAACAATCGAAGAGTCGGTACTTACAACCCGATCGAGACCAGATGGCCTTGCTACATGAGTGAACGTGCGATCCAGATTGTCATGTGAGACCGACCAACTCACCTGAGAGGAACAATCGAAAAGTTGGTGCTTATAACCCGGTCAAAGCCAGACGGCCTTGCCACAGGAGTGGACGTGTGATGCATATTGGCATGCAAGCACGTCTGACTCTCCCGAGAGAACCAATCAAAGAGTCAGTACTTGCAACCCGCTCGAAGACCGACGGTGGTGCGACACGGGTGGACGTGCCATGCAGATTATCAAACGACGTCTGGTCGGTCTTCGTTGACATTAATCTCAACAATGCTCTTCAGACAACCGTTGTCTAGCAGAGAGGACTTCTCAGACTAGGTGCAGACTGACTGCACTGCGGCTTTTAATCCAGGGTGGCATCTGATCAACTTATCCTTCATGAATTCATCCCTTATAGTAAACAACAAAAAGATCTTTAAGAACATCTTTTGAAAACTCTGGCATAGATTAAATACAATGGCAGGACTGTGTATCAGAATGGCGATTTAGTGTGTCATTACTAAAATGGTAATTGGATGGCAATGCTAGCTCAAGGATTGTGACATCGTCACCAAATTCCTGATGTAGTCAGTTAGACGCTTACCTAATCACGTGTCTATGGGACACGCACTACTGAACCTGTGGCTGAGACGACGCGACAAGTGCAAAATTCTACCGTGGACGTCTCGCTAACCATAGACGTGAAGGTCAACCTTGCTCAACCTTACCTATGTCGTTAAGCCACAGTTAAGCTAGGTTAAGACGATCACTGAGGAGGATAGCCTGCATTGACATGTACATATAACTTATTGTTTCACATCAGGGGTATCCGACTCGAAGTATGCCTACTCGCCTCTATTACCAGCGTCGATAGCATCAAGCATCTCATCGTCATGAGCTACCTCAACAAGCTTCCCATCTCTGGCACCTTCTGGTCTCCATACATCCATATAATTCACATATGGTGGGTATCGCACATCACCTATCTTCCCCGCCCAGTCAAAGTCGATGATCATGAACTTCGCCCTGTCGTCCTTCTTCACCAGGACATTGGTATCACGTACGTCACCATGGACCAACTGGCAGGCATGCAGTGTCTTCAGCTGCTCCCTGATGGTCTCGAACACCAATCCGGATAAGCGGTCGCTGTCGGGCAAGTCGGCCAATAAATCGTAGCCGACAAGCTTATCCATGACTACCATGTACCAACCTCCAGGGAGGACTTCGAATCCTCGTAACTTGGGGGCAAAACCTAACTTTGCACAATGCAGGTGAGCCTCCTTCGAGTAACGTCGGGTGAATTTGATGCAGATCTGAACTGAAGGGTCCTCTTGTAGTGTTCCGAAGAATATAAGCCTGGTCTTCTTTCCATCCTCCTCGAGCTGCTCCGCGTAACGGATGTTGTTCGTGCTTTCGTCATCGAGAGACTTGAACTCTGTGGGATATGGGAACAGCAGGTCATGAGACGACGTGTTGGCAAGTCCATCTCCATCAACAGACAAGGATGAGGATAGGTGTTCGTAATGTTCCTTCAGCGTTCTGACAGCTTTGCAGAACGCGGCCATGTGACGTGCTATGGTGAGCTGATTTTGAGTATCGGTGGAATGGTAGTGAAACACCAGAGGGGTCGAGAGGACCTGCACCACAGGACGTAAATTCCACACAGCACCGGCGAAGACAACATATGGTCCTGGAGAAAAAGGTATTTCTTTTGTCTATGTCGAAAACATGAAGAAACCGGAATACTCACCAAAAACTACCAGAAGAAAACATGGTAATGCAAATCCTGACATTCTAGGTGCGTATGTCTTCGTCGACTCCAGGTAGTACGCAAGAGCTTGCATATATGGCTCCGAAGCTGAGACCGCTGCCTCATTCTTGAACTCGGCAATCACATAGGGAGGAAGCTGTCGACCATCAAGAGAGAGATTGGCATCCATCACATAGTTAGTCCCTGGTACCTTTCCGAGGATGTTGAAGTTGAGATGAACCTCTTTAAATACCTTGTCAACCACTTGTATGCGCTGTGCTTTGTCGTCATACAAATCCGACATGGCATTTGCCAGCTTGCCTGCGAACTGGTTATCGTCTTCTGTCATCGCTCCAGTCTGGCAGTCATCTACAAACTGGCCGAAGGCTGGATGGAGTAGTGTCACAGGAATGATTTCCTCGGGTCGCGAGGACGGCCGCAGGGTATCTGTGTATTTGCCACCCGCTGCGTTTTACGGAACAAAGAAGGATGCGAACCATCAGAAGGTGACTTCTTCATTTTGGGATGGGCTTCGATGAAGGCTTCTCGCGCCGCTTTAATCGGATCCACTCCTCCAACGTCTGGGTGAAAAAATGGAGGAGGACGTGTCGACCCTGTCATCCAGGAATCAGAAAGACTCGACAAGGCAGTACAATCAACTTACTGGTACTGCTGGTAACTTGGACAACAACACGGAAAGGGTCGAGAACTGGTACATCCAGGAAATTGGGCAGCAGAGATTTGCCGCTGAGAAAAACACCGTCATCCATTTTGTCAATGCTCTCCCGGAGCTCGTGCTCATCTCCCGACACCCTATACAAGCGTATATGCTCCTTGGCTACGTTTCTGAGAGCTGGCTGTTCTTCCTTGATGTGGTCTTTGAGTTTACCAATAGTTGCATTTGCTTGAATTGAAACGTCAAAGCTGTCCTCAAATCTATCACCCCGCAACCAGCAATAAATCACTGGGTATGGTGCATCTGGAGAACGAGAATCAATTGCAAGGGCAAGCTTGAATCGCAGCCGATACGTACCCACTATGATATGGATGTGGCGCGTGGGTGGTGAGACCGCGAACACCTCTGATAGTTCATGCCATGCTGAAAGTGGTTTCCCCAGCTCAGAGAGGATGACGCTCCTGAGATTCTCATCATAGGGTTCGGCAACGGGATGCCTGGGCTTGTAGAGCCGGAGATCTGCGGCGTCCACATCGCGAAATTTGTTCGGCTGTGATTCCTTTAACAGTGTTTTCAGGGCATTGACAGTTCCAGTCCATGAAACGGTGATAATGAAACTGGTGTCGACATCGGTATCTCGTACCCAGCAGCAGAGGTTGAAAACGTTGGACATGGTGGATGAATATTCGATGAATCATGAAATTGAGAACAAGGCGGTCACCCTTCGATGCTTATGTAATACAGTCATACTTGCAGTACATAATTATTGTTTGTACTAAGTCATGAAATGAGCGCCTCACCTTCGTTCCGGAGTCCCTCAGTTAAACAGATCTGAGTGTGCTCTCAGGAGTCAGCATGCAACTGTGGATGCCATTCCCGAAAGTCCCTGCGGCCATCTCTGCACCTGATACCGTCTCTCGCTCAAAACACGTTTCTGGTCCGTACTTTCAATCAGGAGAACTAAATAAAGGCAGAACAGCCGTTTTGCAAGACCTTCAACACCTCCCGACCGTCTCCCTCGACTATTTTCAGAGAGCCATTCTCCCAGAGTTACTACCTGGAATCGACATTGACGCTATTCATGATTCGTTGATCAAGTCATCCATTTGAACCAAAGATGAAGGATGGGCGAATTTTCATTCTGAGCCTTGTCAAGAATCTGCTCCAAGCGAGGATGCTGGGTCGAGTGAGGTGTCAAGTGAAATGTCTTGTCCTGAACCAAGAGAGGATCCTAGACATGAGGAGGTGGTCTTCGAAGGTCTTGGAAGAATCGTCGACGCTATCGTGAATCATGCCAGGGCGATTGCACTGCAATCACCATCGCCCACTCTCAATCTAGTCGCGAAACCTTCGAAATCGCCGGCATCACATAGAAACAACTCCTCTCGACCCGACGCTTACCTACTCCTGAAGGACAATAAGAGCAAATTCATCAGTACAACGGATGACAAAGATCATTGGGAAGATATCGCTGTTTCATTTGAGTTCAAGAAGGGCTCCAGTGAGGGTGATCGTACCGACGTAAGCAATGTCCGCATATCCAAGCTAGACTCTGATTTTACATTTTTACAGAACGAGAAAAAGATAATATGGAACCTGCACAGCATCATGCGTGAGGATCTCTGCCATCATTCTTCCTTTGGTGTCACTATTGAAAACACTCAAGTCCGCCTATGGTTTACTTGCCGCACAGTGACTGTGGTTTCCGAACCATTCAACTTTTTCACAGTTCGTTCTACTAACCTCTTGATGATGCAAAATCCTTACTTATCGTGCGTTTACTCAGGACATCGACAACCTTATTTACTTGTTCTGCGCCCTGATTTTTGCCGACGTCGAGCTTGTCTGGGGTCCAACGATAGAACGAGTGCTTGTTGATAAGGCGACGAAGGACTTGTTTCCTTGTTTTACGTGTGAGTTATGTCAGAGGGTCGGGAGGGAGGGGTATTATAAAACATACTTTGAACTTGCGGTTAACAATAGATGGCATGAACGGACAATACAGGACAATGGGTGGTTGTGCGGTGGCTGGTCAGTGGTCCAGATGATCCGCATCGGGGTGCCAGGTCCCTTGGGATTGAACCCTAAGGTTGCTGATGCACCGCTTTCTAATATGTTATACTCTGAGCGGCTGTTCTTGAAGCCCTTCAAGTTCCTCCACGCTACGTTGACAGGGCCATTCCGCTTCCAGCAGCCGGAAGAGTTGCTGGAACCTCTTTCAGAGGAAGTTGGCAAGTTGTCGTGTTGTTTTGGCCAATGTTCCATCCACTTATGTATCACATTTAGGCACAACTGAAGAATCTCATGTCCCGCTCTAATCAACTTCTGTGAAGGGGTAGAATGGGTTACACTCGTGCCATACCTAGACCCCATCGTCCAACGATTGTTAAAAATGCTGAACCCTGGTGTGGAGCAAGAAAAACAGGTCAAAGGATACACTCAAGAACAAGTGATTACAACGCTGGCTATGGTCGCTGATGCCAGCTAGGTCACACCCACAATGGTACTTCTCAATTCGCTCTCAAAGGCATCATATCTCACCTCTCTTAGAATTATGCATCAATCATGCTGTGCTTCCTCAATGTCCTTCCAAACGCAGATAGCGCAGATCATCATAAGCTCCGTGTGAAAGCCATGGAATGTGCCAGTCTCATAGGTCCATACCCGAATTGCAGGATACCATGTCACATTTAACCATCTTCTCACTTCATTCACACACAGCTATCGCTGTCAGACATGATGTCTTCTGGCCGGACGGGCGCACCCTCATAGATGTGCTGATGCACATCCAGAGGATGGCCTCGTATCTACTGGGCAGACTCCCCGGTCGATCCTTCGGACACTCTCCTAGTGACATACCTAACTGCAACATGGGCCAAGATATGCCAAGTGCTCAGGCCTGAATTTGAGCCTTTCTTGCCTGTGGTGACGTCACCTCTACTCAATGCTGCAAGTGCCAAAGCAGACATGTCTATCTATGGTACATGCCAGTTCACTCCCTGAATGGCTGACACTAATCATTACCTGCAGATGCAGAAGACGAAAACTATGATCGCAAAGGATGGGAGATGATATCAATGGACAGTCAGATCGTCGGAATCCGAACATCGACCATCGACGAAAAGTGCCAAGTGTTTGACACGCGCATGATCTACTGCAGTATTCTAGAGGGCCGTCTCAGCCTGTATCTTACTCAGAGTCTCGAGCTCACGTTACCGGCGCTCCTATTCTACTTCCATGAGGGTGTGTGGGAGGCCGCTTGCAGGTATGAATGTCCAAATTCTGCTCTAGCATTCACGAAGTTCTATCCCAGGGTGACGCTAATCACCTGATCACACTGTTGTTCGACAGATTGATACCGCTCCTTTTGTCCTGCGGGAGGCACAGGGAACACTGGCACCCCCGATGATCCCTGCGTCGCTCACCAAATTGATCTACTGCATCCAGATTGAGATGGACACATCGTTCATCTCGTTGCTCTACAAATCAGTCCCCGACGCGCTACACATTGTCAGCATTCCTGCGTTGATGCCCGAGCTCTCGAACGCACTCATAGACGCGACAAAGCACATCTACAGAGCCTTGCGGACAAGCAGAAACAGCGCTCGCAGTGCACGGCATCCGAGCTCGAGTATATGGAGAAACTGCTCAAGATGCTCGATGGACAGCATCCACTGTTGATCGCTATCGCGAGTGTGCAGGAGCTAGGGTTTAACCAGTGGGATAGCAAAGATGAAGGAGGCAGCGAGGGGTAGCGGGGATCAGGCCTCAAGGGCCGTCTGCAGTCTGTGGCGAGCTATGTGTGGTGTCTCATCTAACTCTTAGAGCAATTGACCATGTCTCGTGTAATCTACCGTCATAAAAGTTCTCAATTCTCAAACTCGAACATAAATGGAGTTGCAAGACCACTTTCACACCCCCTACATTCATCATCATTTTGCACACCTATTTGCAGTTCCGAGGAGTCATGATATCCCACACTGCTATGTGTTCTCAAGTTCAGTGAAATCAAGAATGACATAGTAAGAGAAGAATGAATAAAAGAGAAGGGACTGCACGGATGCATTAGAAGGTCTCAGAAAACATGGCAGAATGCTCTCAACAGAGGAAGTTTGAGGGAACACCTGTTGAGATCGACACATGGACCCGATATGATGAAGAGGCAAGTAATAACGAACATGAAACGACCAGAAATGGAACCAAGCAGTTTACATAAAATGCGTGTATATACAGGCAGGTATGATGCGCGTAACTGGGGAAAGAGACTGCAAGAGAGAGGGCAACCAGGTCCCCTGGTGGGTGAGACCTGCCTGACAAGGCAGAAAGAAGAGGGTGCAGTTGACGAGGTAATGACAGTAAGACGCAATGCCGGTCTTGCTTGGTATTGATATGTATAAAACCGGAAGGACAGGGGATGGGCAGTGTTACTGTGTGAGATTACTTCATGTGACCAATAACGTGAGCTTCCGACGAAACATTAGAATGCAGCAATAGAGGGGAATATGTTAAATGTGGGGAACATGCTAGAAGATGTCAAGGAATCCACATAGATAATGCAAGCTAGGCTATCCCTGTCAGCACGGCGATGATCAAGGAGGCGAAACATGTACTGAGATATAATGAAGGCGAGACCAGGAGACAAGAATGAAGGTATTACAGAATGCCAGAGTCTTTTAGGGCATTCTGCAGGATGGTTTCCTTCACTGCTGCAAACACCAATCGGATGTTCGTCGTGTCCGTGGCTTGCGTCAAACTGCAAATATCAGTGAGCGGCACATGGGGAGCTTGACAACATGGATGCTTACTGTGGATATACTGAGAGCCGAGCACGATTTGCATGCATGAATCTCCACAGGATGTATTTGGCTGCTTTGTTGATGTCAGCACCGCCTGTGTAATCAGTGAAATACTTCTCTAACGGTACCTGGAAGCCATGCATCAGCAAAACCCCGAGGTATATTTACAGGCCTGCACAGGTCTCCACAGCAGGTCACAGCAGGTCACAGTCTCACAGCTAAGTCCCCCCCTGCACAGAACTCCCACAGCCACTCACAGAATTCCGACAGCGTTTTGACAGCTTCGCAACAGCATCCAAGTTTCGTGACAGCATCCGAGATTTTCGACAGCATCCAAGATTCTCGACAGCTTGGGAGCTTCTCGACAGCTTAACAGAGTTTTGGACAGCATTTGACAGCTCTCGACAGGTTCTCAAGAACTTGACAAGCCCCCACAGTAGAGTCAAAGTCATATAGTGTTATTATGCAGTATATACTCTACAACATGATTAAGTAATTCCACTGGTAAGTTAGGAGTGCCGTTTTGAAATGCAGTGGTGGTCAGAAAACGAGTAAGTAGCATAAGAAACGCATGGGTGTCCCATTTTTGATGTGGGTGCATCATTTCTGGTGTGGGTGCGCCGTTTGTGATGCAGATGCGCCGTTAATCGTGCGGGTGGGCCTAAAAATGCAGCGGTGGGGTCAGAAAACGAGTAAGTAGCGTAAGAAACACACAGGTGGCCCATTTTTGATGCGGGTGCAGCGTTTTTTGTGCGGGTGTGCCGTTTGTGATGTGGATGTGCCATTAATCACATGGGTGGGCCTAAAAATGCAATGTTGCCCCCCCCCTCGAGCAGCACGGTCGGGGGTGCTGTGTGTTTCATCTGTGTCCTTGGGGTCTGGGGGCTTGGTTCGACGTGCTGGGTGAAGGAGGTTTGGTGGAGGGTGCCGAGGGTGAGTCTTCATCTTCATTCTTGACTTCCTTTCCTCCACATCGATTGACCTGCTGGCCCTTGTCCTCTGGGCCCTCGATTCTGTCCTTCGTCTTCTCGACCCTCGCATGACCCTCCACTTACCATTTGGCTTGTGCAGCCTGCCCGCTGGTGCTGTAGACCCTGCACTCGTCGCGTTTGGGTTCGTGGCATCAGCGGCCTCGTTGCTGGCCATCTGGGGGTTCCAGGGCATGACGTGCGTGTGGTGGACGTCTCTGTCCCCACTGCTGTCATCCTCCTGGGTTCTCGGCATCGTAGTGACGTCCTTCACGACGTTAGGGGGTTGGTGCTAGGTGGATGGCAATGGACGGGTGGTGGTGGTTCTGGGGATGTCACCTGGGGTTTAGCCTCCTCGTCACCTTCTGCTGGGCCTTGGGTTTTGTCCAGCCTCGTCGCTCAACTCGTGGCCTCGATCCCCTCAAGTGACATGCTCTGGGGGGCTTCGCCATTGTCACTCAACTCTCGATCTTGTTGCTCCCCCTCAAGCGACATGCTCTGGGGGTCTTCTTCGTCGGCCCTTGGGTCTTCCCCCTTGCGCTGCTGCCCACTGACTTGTGCAGCACGTTCTCCGGCTTACGTAGTGCGCCTGCTGGCTCTCGTGGCTCGGTGCTCTTCGCATTTGGGGTTGTGGGGTCGGCAGCTGCATTGCTGGCTACCTGACGTGTTGCGTTGGGGTTCTGGGGGTTGGTGACACATGTGCAGCGGGCTCTCAGGCCTCTGCTGTCGTCGCCTAGGCTGCTCGCGGTGGCTGTGAGGCTCATGCTGCCAGTCGTTTCATCCGCAGTGCCTTCGCCCGGTCCTGTCACTGCAGCTGCGCCCTCAGCAGTCCTTCCGTCTACTGCATTATTCCCTCTACCTATTGTCTCTTCTCTCCCTGCACTTCTCGCTGCGCATTCCAGCTTGCGACGTGTCGTGTCGTGTCGTGTCATGTCGTGTTGGTCTTCGACTGCCGAGCACTCGGCATGATCAATTGAAGCATTGATAGTCCCCTTCTGAGGCGTCAGGCACATCCCAAAATGCTCCTCAAGCTGCTTCCTGATCTCCCTCTTCGTCACCATGTTCAAATCGGCCGTGCGCAGGACCTGCTGCACCACTTGGTCGAGATCAGCATCACTAGGGGACCCAGGGCCATGATCAACATTTTCGGGACTCCACGTAGTGGGTATTGCCATGTCGAGATAATTCGTGGGCGGTCACGAGGGCATCGGCTGATACAACATCCCAGCATTGCTCATAGGACGCAGCTGTGACATCAACATGGGCGTACCATGTCCTGATTGGTATCCAGGCGGAGGAAGCGGAGGGAGTATCCGAATTGGGAAGGTGCGGGCGACTGGTTGTGTGGCTTGTAGTACGTCTCGTGCCCATAGAGAGAGGCAGTTCGCGACTCTGCGTAGCTTTCTTTGTGGAAGTTGCCAGGAGGAACCCAGGACCCGATGGAGTGGTTAGATTCTTTGTCCCAGAGCTCGTTCTCATAGTCGTTCTATGTCTTAAGAGGGATTGCGTGAGGATCGAACTTGCCCTCATCCTAATCCAAATGGTGCCATCAGAATCCCTGCAACAAATCGAATCACAACAGAAAGGGCACACACATGAACGATGAGCTTCTTCCCAGACTCTCCGAGGACGACACGAGTAGCACCCCATGAGAAGTCATCCATCCGCCAGAACGAATAGATAGGCAGCATGAACGAGAAGATAGGAATAGCGAGGATGTAAAACACCATCCATCCAACCATGTCCCACTTCCGACGAAGGATGAACACCAACGCTTGTAGACCATACACGGAAGCAATCATGATGAGCGAGATGACAGAGATAGTCTTGCTGCCAACAACCATAACGATAAGGTAGATGATCTGTCGTCCATGTCAGAAACACACCACCAGACGAAAAATAGGGTGATGAGCACTTACATATGCGACAAGTCACAGGCTGAATTAAAGTTGAAACGAGATCCATCATGACAATGAACCGCATTGAGAAACAGTAGAAACCACAGAGTTGATCCACTCAGCTCTCCGAGGTCATGGATTGTCGAATTGATCCAGCGACGACGTTGAGAGAAGAATTTTCCAATCGTCAGGAGCGACAGTATATGTGTGTGCGTCTCGGATGAACTGGGTCTTGTGCATGGGGAAGTTCTTCAAGAGTAGCGTAGTCAGATAATGATCCTCTCCAAGGTGCAGCAAGTTCTTCATGTGCAATGTGTCGATGTGGTTTTGAGAGTAGTCCGTTACCATCTGGTTAGAGATCAACAGAGGCTTGTGCGTATCGGCAGTGCGCAAACGAAAGAGGGTGAAACAACCGGGCAAACAAGTGATGGACATGAAAAGGGACTCGAAAGCCTTGGCCATGTGGTGCGAGAGGAAGTACTCGTAGACTTGCATCATCGTAATGATCGACTGCTTGGCGTTAGCCAGCTCAGTCTCGCCACAAACACCAAGGACCTTCTTGTCGTGGACCATGCTATGAGAAAAACCAATATTTGATATTGAGTGAGCAGATATGATCATGAAAAGGAGGGACCTATGCAGAGATTCATCGGTTAAGAGAGTAGGGCTCCACGGTGGTATCAGCATCAATGGTGAACAGGGTATTCATAGAAAGTGGGGTTGACACCAATAACGTTCTTGATCTGATGGTATATCTCCAATTCCAAAGGGTTCATAGGCGAGTTAAAGTGGACCTGTTGTCATAATCGTCAGCATGCACCCCAACTCAACCCCCAACCCAACAGAGGCCACTCACCTTATTCAAGAAATGCATCATCACCATCTGTGAGTCTCGCTTTCCTCTGTTCCCAGGCCTCGATCTCTCCGTCGGTTTGCCCACCTTGACGATAACAAGTAGGGCACCACATGTCCCGCGCACTCATACAAGCCCAAATATATCTTGCCCATATTGTGCTGTCGAGCTCCTTCGCCCAGTGACAGGAAACTAAGCGGCTCGGGATCAAGGTTTGGGTCCGCTCCGAGGATATCGAGCATGATGCATGGGGTAGGTCGGTCATTCCCAGATCCGATGATGTTCCCGTCACAAATGACCAAGATCAATTTGCGTTTGTCATTGTACTTGAGCTGGGCGAGCGAGTCGATCGTTCGGCGCAAGGTTGTCTCTCCTTTGGTATAACAGGGCACTTGGCAAATAATGAGTTTATTGTGATCTTCAGGTGCACGAGGTGATGCGAAGTTGATCGATGCAATGAACTTGAAGGCGATGATGCTAACCATCATGGCCGACAAGGCGAGCAGGATGTATTCAGAGAACAAACATTGGGGGGAGTTCCGGTTGTCGACCATGCCGATGAGGAAGAGGTTGCAGAGACAGGTTTTCTGCCGATCGAGTGTTGCCGCGTCCAAGGGGAGGGCATCGAGCATCTTCGTGACATCCTGACCAGAGCTTTGCTGGAACAAGTTCACGATCGAGGTATCTATAAACTGGGAATCCGTGGTCAGTGCCTGTTGATCGTAAGGTGCAACAACAGACGGCCCGGAGTTGACGTAGGCTGTCAAGTCGTAGATCATACTGTTATAAATGCCAAGCGAGTACCCTGTGTTCGCCATGTTCATGATCTCTTGAGGGGTATAGCCCACGTAGCCGACACGGTTGTTCCAACGCATGAGGGTCATGCTTTCAAAGTACCAATCGGGCCTTGAGTCGTTGGTTATAGCACGGAAGTCATGGTATTGCACATTGACGTCGGTATTGTTCGCGGAATTGAGCTGGACCCAAGAACTGACTGTACCACTGATACCATTGCAAAGAGCACTGACCTATGGAAGAATGACCAAAGGTCCTGCACTTTCTGCTTTTCCAAAGCCCGCATCTGATCTTCGAACCCCTTCCACTGGATTGTCATGTTCCAAATGTTTCAGCTCAAGGCGCTGGATGTAGGGTGGGCCTAAAACGTAGTGGTGGGGTTAGAAAATGAGTAGGTAGGATCAAAAACATACGGGTGCCCAATTTTGACGGTAGAGAGACGAGAGGGTAGTGGTGTTGAGAGTGGCGAGATGTGTTGGTGGTTGAGGGTGATATTGAGAATCATGTGATTTAACACGCAGATTTTGCTAAGTCCAGCGAAGTTCAAGTTAGTGTAGTAATATTAGGTAGTTAGTTATGTACTACCAATTCTACTAAGATGATGATGCTGTCAGATGCTGTGAGCTACTGTGTGACACTGTCGGCAATGGAAATCCTGTCGGATGCTGTAAAACACTGTAAAACACTGTGATAAGCTGGGAGATCACATAAATCTGTGACGAAAGCCAATGTGCCTGTCAGATGCTGTCAGATGCTGTCAGATGCTGTCATAATGCCGAAAGCTGTGACCAAAGTAGGGTTTTGCTGATGTGTCATCTAAAGCAGTCCTGATACTGAATGAGTTCCCACCTTGGGCAATTTAATCTTGAATACGTCGATCTTGTTTAAGAACAGAATGATAGATGTTCGCAGGAACCAGCGAGAGTTGATGACGGATTCAAACAGTATGAGGGATTCTTCCATCCTATTCTACAGACGGTGGATCAGCGACCATCCACACAAAAAGGCATGAGTGTTACCTGACTCTTCTCCTCCAGCAGTACCTGGTCGTACTCGCTCAAGGCTGTGCAGAAGATAATACTCGTAACGCTTTCGAAACAATGGATCCACTTCTTACGTTCCGAACGCTGACCACCGACGTCGAACATATGTATACTGGAGACACTCTGAGCTAAGAAGAAATGCCGTGTGCTCAAAACGTACTGCAGTTGTCCCATGGTAAACCGCGTTTCCGTGATACCTGTCGTCTTTGATCGAGCTCGTAAGACATCGCTTTCGGTCGGGAGATAGTCGGGGGCGCCTATTCTAAGCACCTCCGCGAAGAAACTCAGTGATTGCGGGTTAGGACGTTAAACAGTGATTGTACTTTGCCACTCACTAGCTCGCATTGTCCATGAGATAGAACTCGCTACTGTGATCCATAACCTTGTCAATTATTGGATCCTGCCATAGTTGGTGGATAGCCTTCGCTATCTCCTCAGAGAACACAAAGGAAGGCGTGGCCCCGACCCGGTAATCCAGTATTCGGTCAGCATTGGCCTGCAAGAACTGTGTTAAGACAGCAATAGTGTACGTCAGAGGGAGGTAAAACGCACTTGATTTGTTGGGTCAACACAATCAACGTTAATCTTGCGCATGGCAAGTACGATGGCTTGTGCACTGTCGAGGGTATTACGGTATATTGTAGGACAAAACGCCATCCGTTCGCTGTCCGTGAATCCATTCTGATGTATGATTTTCATTTGTTTCACGATGGTCGACTTTCCGGACTCCCTGGAACCTGGGTTGAGGTTCAGTTTTTGCCAACCAGGATGCTTATGGGATATAGAGACGCCCTAGGACAGGACAAGGACAAGACACAAGACGCACCTAGGAGCAGAACTTTGCATTCTTTCCTGTACTTCTTCGAGTCCTCCTCGATTATACGGTCGATAGCATCCGATCTTGCCTTGCCTGCTTTGTCCTGAGCTGAGAGGCAGTTACCCATTGTCTCGTTGGTTGGATAGAAGCGGCTTTGTTCGAAAAGTTACCAAGCCATCTCGCCATAGTATTAAGCAGGCCACAGGCATGGCAGAAGGGTCCACTGGTGACTAGTGACTAATGGACTATCCCCTACGGTCATTCCATGATCGACCTACCATTTGGCACTTTGGTTCTTCCGGGCTCGAATTTATTTCCACAAAATTATCCACTTCGTATAGCTTAGTTTTTATACTGAACGCACATCTTCGAGTTTGAACGAACGAAATTGATAGAGAAAACGTGGAGATCTCTTTTTTTTGGGCCGTTCGGCAGGTTTGTGTTTGAAGTCACGCTCGTTGTCACCTGGCGAAGCTCGGCCGCGGCGGAGTTCAAACATTCTCAGTTTACTCTCGTCGAGCACTACCGCCTGCGGTAGTGTGGTACATACGCACAGCTGGGCCGTGCTGGTGATGGCTGACAAAATGGGGGGGCTGACTTCTACCACAGACCCGGAGTATGATACCCGCATAAAGCTGGCCGTGACTTTGGTATGGGCATTCACAACACAATGGTTGCAGCTGCGAAGGCTCATCTCGCAGAAAGCCTCTCCCGCACCAATGACCCCCGGATTTTTACGCTTATTAGCAGTTTCAGAAAGCGCTCAGTGGCTACGCCAGAGCACGCCATGCAGCAACAGTGAGTACTCTTCATGAATCCATCTCCGTCGTCATTTCTTCCCAGCGGACCCCTTCGAGTTTCCCCGTTTTTATCGGTTGTGTCCTTGAGGATCCTGCCGGAGCACCACCATATCAATCGTACGAACGTCCTCACAAATTTCCGCCCTCATTCTGCAATCCGGCATCCCAGATTCACACCTGTCCACCACAGATGCCATGTAACGCTCCTGGGCACTTGATGAACTATACATACGATCATTACCATGGAAGTCAACCATGTACTTTTGGTCCTAATAATTTACGAAATGCTGTCTAATTAGAATCATATCTATCTGCAACAACTTGTGACTTGAATTTAGTATGAGCACTTCAGCCCCTTTCTATGAGCGGGCTGTAAAATGGGCATGTGTGACCAACCGTGATAATTCGTCACAGTTCGTGACTGCCGAATTGTAGGTCAATCGTGGAATGACCGTAGGGAATATTGTTTACTAGTATGTATTGCTATTGTCTCAATACAACTGACTAGTACTACTACTAGTAGTAGTACTATTCCACCATCGTCTCAAACTCGTTTGTACCGGTCCTCTGCTGGTTGTCATACCCCTACCATCATGGGTGAGGTGTTCAATGTTTGATGCCGAGAAAGCTTTTCGCTGACAGTGCCACCGTACGATCACAGCAGACGTTTGGTTTTGGATCTTTGTCAAAGGCAAACTATTCGTGATCAAGGCTGTGGATACCTGGCCAATCGCCGTGCTCTTTGAGGAGCTCAGAACTAATCCAAACCTATCTGCGACCCTGGGGCGCATTCCGTTCGAGAACTGCAAATTCTATCGATTCGAGCAACCGGTCCAAATCGATGAAGACGTTACTGCGACCACGAAGAAATGCTTGGAGGCCAACTTGGTGGACGTCACACGTTTAACCAAGGTAAGACGACTGGCAGATAACCCCTTGCTTACAAACGAATACGTATGCCTCGTCATTGAACTGCCCACTGGTGAGCGCCACATATCTTAATTTTTGGCCATGACACCAAATGACATCCACTCAAGGGGAAACTGAAAAAGCTATCGCCGAGTTGAACCAGCAGCATAGCGAGATATTCGGCTGTCTCCAAATTACAGTTATCGAGCCCAAAAAATGGTCCAAAGAAGATGTTGTTTTCAACATGAAGGGCGGTCACTTTTGGTCCCATGCTGAACTTCGTTCGGATGTAATAACCGGGATTGAGGACGAGTTAGCCGAACAACGCACCTACAAGGTGGGTAGCTATTTCATCTTCTCCGGTTCTGAGTCACGGTCGACTCCATCGCAGCCATCACTTTCTGGGACCGATCACCTCAATGCCCGGAAGAAGGATGCCGCCAGGTTTGACAGAAACTTTCTGCGTACGACTGCTGAAACGTGCAGTGTGAACGACACCCGAGAGTTCACATCGTTCTTCAACGTTCTCCGGTGCCATGCCGAGGATGCTCGACGTGTCGCCGAAAATCGCTCATCTCATCTGAAATCTACCACTTTCTTGACGTACTTCATGCTACCCCCCTTTTTTAGTCGCCTGCCGCCTTACCAGCGCTATCATGCGAGAGTGTAAGTCATTTACTCGATGTGGAAACATGACGCTCATCATCCGCCAGAGAACTATCTTGGGAATTTCCTATTTTCATATCCACTCGGACCGAGCCGAATAGTTGGTGCAAGTTCACGCCGAACAGTGACCTCAGCGTCACGTCCCCAGGCTTTGTTTGCCCGTTTGTCCTCTGCGAAGTCATTTCAGATCCGAATGAAATGGACCGGTGGCGTATGCTCTCCGAAGCGATCCCTGCCACCCGAGCCGGATATTTTCTCATGGGCGATGGCTTTTTCATCGTGGCGATTTATCTTCGTTCCAATTTGACTGCCGAACGTTACTTAGTGATGCAAACAGACCCGGATGGCAAGGTTGATCTTACCTTTTCTCCGCCCCCTTATATTTACGAATTTATAATTATTAGGTGTGCATCGCCCAGAAGGACTTCAAGCTCACCGACTCAGACGAAGCGATCGACTTCTTACGAGAAATGTACAATCTGACTGCGAAGGTTGGGGCCCTTGCGGCGGGGCTCGACCTGTCCAAACAGAGTGTCCTCAAGAATGTTGCTCAGACCGCTCGTCCCGTGATATCCCTGACTCAGCTGGAGAAAGACAAGAAAGACAAAGAAAAGCAAGACAAGCAAAGCAGGACAACGGGCAAGTCGACGATAACCTCAATACAGGAGGAAGGTGGCGTACAAGAGGATTACTTCGCTGACCTAGAAATTCAGCGCCACTTGGAGGAAATGGGTTACGAGATTGACGGGGTACTCTTTGGGGTAAGTGTAGTCACAAGCGTAACGCAATTTTCCGCTGATGGTCATCCCGGTAGCATGAGCACGTTGCGAAGATTTCAAGCCCGTCGGACCGTGGAATCCTCAAGTTCACTCGCCGCGAGAAGGAAGTTCAGATCCTAGAGTATCTTGCAGGGATTGTTGACCCTGCCAACCACACGATCCCTGGTACTCATGTCTGGAAGATGCAATCGGGGGGATATATCATCTACATGTCCAGCGGAGGAGGCCATCTCACGTCGCTTATACAACCCGACGCGCATCTGTGGTCGGCGGCCGAACAGCTTGTGGAGGCGGTCGCGTTTATGCACAGACACGGAGTGGCACACATGGATATCAAACCGCAAAACGTTCTCATCCCTGTGCATGGCGGTCGCTTGTCCATCATCGACTTCAGTATCGCTGCGTTCGTGAGGAGTCCCCAGACCATGTTCAAAGGTACTGGCGGCACTGAGGGGTATATGGCACCTGAAGTCGTGGCTGGTCACGGCACCTATGACCCCATCCGTGCCGACCTTTGGTCCTGCGGCAAGACTCTGCAAGACCTCTGCCTAGTGTGTACCTCATCTTCAGATCGTGCTCCTCTTCTCGGGATAGCGCAACGATTGATGTCTTATAACCCAATGGATCGCCCCCTGATGTCGGATGTGTTGAAGTGGATATCTGATCTCAGGGCTCCTCCGGACTGCCCTCCTACAAGGTAATTGACCTCTATCTTCATGTATGGTTGTGCACGGTCTCATTTCAATAGATTCCCCTCCCTTACTTCTGCGGAAGTTGGCGCCTGAATGTGACGATACCCTGTATTTGGCTACTGCCCCATCCCACACTTCTGTCCTTTCCATTTGTATACCTACCATCCTGTCAAGAAGTCCTCGCCATGTATATCCTTATATGACTATTGATGAATTGCACCGACAGCCAACATGAACAGCTGATGCTTCTGTAGACGCTCCGGGAATTTTACTTCCAATACAGAAGGTTTACGAACAAGCTAGCCTTTGGACTGGGTATATGAGCAACCACTATCCTGGGACCCGCTGAAAACGCGTTCTGTCAGTCTCCCAACTCCTGCTAGCCCTCTTCAGTCCCCAATACGCAGGAGTTCGAGTCGTTCGATAGGTAACGCCGAGAACGTGGATCGTATTTGTCCTACCTCTAGCAACTTCTGAGCAGAACGCAACCCGTGGAAGCAGAATCGTTGCCGATATGGTTCGAAGCTCTCAATCAACAACCTTCTCGGCGTCAGCGTACTCATGTGCCACCGTCCGTTCTGTCAGAACGGACGCCAGTCCCTTCCCTTCCTCCTCCTCCCTCCACAACCACCCTTATCCCTCGGCTCGCTATCCAAGGCGTGCTCAATTCTTGAGTTGTCAGGTCAAGAGTTGTCAGACCCTGTGTACGTGAGCGCCAAACAATGCTAGCCGACCGGCAGAAACTTCCATGCAGTTCCCAGAAGGGGTTGGGTCCGCGGTGGCACCCGGTAGCAGACTTCAAGGTTTAGGAGTTGGCATTTCTGGATCTTTGAGCTTCACTTAAGAAGTCGCGGCTCAAAGCAAGGATGCAATCAATGTGACGACGTAGGTACAAATGGTTTGTATTAGTGAGATTGATGTGCAATGTGGAATATGAATGGAAGTGTGTGGGTGACCGGCGCGTAGCGCTGTCCGGCCCCGGGTGCAACTATCCTGTAGGGTTGAGGTGAGCTGCGATCCCCAAGTTACTAGGAGTCAGCCGACGACGCAGCCAGCGAAGCGGAGACCCGTGCATTAGGAGGAGGTGGCGACTTACTGGAGATGTCCCTCAGTGTCGCCTGGTGGTTTGAGGCGGCAAGGTATAACGAAGAAAGTTTTCGTGTATGACTGGCTTGGCTTGCATAAAGGGTGCGAGAATCTGGGCGTGTCTGCGGAGGTATATGAGGAAAGTATCGCTAGCCCAATGACCTTTGACCTTGACTACTTCGAATGGAATGTTTCGAAGGAGATATTCGAGGGTGGCACCAATCCGGATGCCGTGCCCTTCCGGTAACTTGATTCCAGCTTTCTTTGCGGTGTCAGAGAGGACTGAAAGAAATTTTGATCTCGTGAGGGGTCGATGGGTTTTCTTGTGGCGATATGCGAAGAGAGCACCATTTCGCGGCGGGTCATTGATGCTGAGGTGGTTCTGGTATGCTGCATCCGGGTCTGACGGGCCTTCTTGCTTAGCCCAGTTCACATCTTCGCCCTTTTCTGCGCATTTGGTGCGTGGAAGGTGGAAATTGGTTGTCTCTAAGCCTTGTCTATCACGCTCGATATGCCTATCTGACGGTTTGACGTGTACTTGCGGGTTGAATGATGATAAAGTTTGTACAGTGAATTCGCCGACTCTGGCAGCTGCATAGAAGGTTGTTGTGAGGCACGCGAAGACTGCTGCATGGATGGGGGAGCTGAGGTCCATGTGGTTCCGTAGGGCGACGATGATCTCTATTGTATATGGTTCACGTGGTTTGCGTTTGGATGATGGAGGAGTTAGAGCTATGGCGGCTTTAAGTAGCGCTTCGATCTCTTTATCGTTGAGGGACCATTTAACTCCATGTAGGATGTGCCATGCTCGCACACCGTGGAGATAGTTTGATATCGTGGCGCCGGAATATTGGCCTGCAAGAGTGGATAAGAAGGAGGAAATAAGGATGGAGCTGGCTGGGGCTCGTTCTGGCTCTGGGATGGATTTGCTGTCGCAGAAAACGTGGAATGTGAGAAGTCCGGAGCCGTAAGTTTCCATTGTGCTATCGGCCCATGCATGAGCGATGACATCCTTGATGCGCTCTGCGTCGAGGTGGTTAATGAGTGTGGGGGTGGATAGGGAGTTTGGAGCTAAGCGGGAGGTTGTCGGTATCCATAGACGGAGTCTCTCCCTGGCCAGGCATGAGGGCCGTAGTGGGGAGGGAATTGGGGTTAGATCACCAGGATAAGCTGGTGGAGTTTCGGGGTTAGGGAACAATAATTTACTGG
The DNA here is from genome assembly GCA_014904935.1 of Melanogaster broomeanus. Classification (NCBI taxonomy): domain Eukaryota; kingdom Fungi; phylum Basidiomycota; class Agaricomycetes; order Boletales; family Melanogastraceae; genus Melanogaster; species Melanogaster broomeanus. Next base: position 30,037 of record MU123903.1, on the reverse strand, counting down.
GTGGTGTGGTGTCTATTGTTTTGTACTTACTGATTCTTCGCCGTTTCGAAGGCCTCTTCTCCTCTTCGTTCGAATTCTCGATTGATGCGCAACCATTCTCTTCTCTCTCGTTCGCTTTGATTGGCTTCGACATGCGGAAACGGTTGTTGAGTGACAGTTTCATGATGTGTGATGTCTGGGATGTCGAAGTTTGAGATGAAGGGAGCGAGTGCAGGGGGAAGGGGGATTTCGGGAAGGAGGAGATGTAAGGGGGGATATATGCCGCGTGAGGGACTGTCCGCGGGGTTATCTGCGGATGGTACATAGCGCGTGAGTATGGTGCACTTCGATTCGGCAGCAAGCATGTGAATGCGTTTGAAAGTGTCGTTCGTTGGTCTGTTCCGGCTGCAGCCTTTCCACCAGCCTTCAACCACGCCGCGGTTGTCTCCGAAAACTTTAAAATGAATGTTGGTGGCGCCAGCGAGGATGATGGAGTGAACGAGAAGTTCAAAGCCGATACTTTCTGCCCATCCGATGTCCTGGTCGTCCTTCTGCCATCCAGGAAGAAGTTTCCAGGCCCGCCACCTGCCATTGATTGTGATGCCGATCCCTGTGCTTGAGCTGGCGTCGGAGAAGGCAAGAAAATCATGTACGAGGCAGGGGCCTGGGATGGGAGTAGGGTGGGGGGGATTAGCAAGGGCATTTTTCCACCATATAAGGTCGTCGGGCGTGCCTCGTGGGGGGGTTCTTGGCATGAAGGGTTTGTCGCCAAACAGTGACAGCATCACCTCGAGGTTGATGAGGTATGCTCGCCCTGCAGGGAGGACGAGTGATGCGTGTATGAGTTTACCATGCAGTTTTTGTACTTCCGATAAGACATGTGTACGCTTCTTTTCCCAATCGAGTATGGCTTGGACGTATTTGAGTCTCTTGGTTTGCGTGAGGCTGACAGTTCGGGAGTCGAGGTTCCACGTGAATCCAATGAAGGGGGGGGTTGGCGAGAATGGTACATCTTTAGATGGTTCCCAGGGGATTCCGAGTTGGGCAGATGTCTCGTCTATGTCTTGCAGATTATAACTGAAGGTTGCATCGACCGTGCTGCGCGGTGAGGAGGCTGATAGGTCTTGCAATGGGAATGACATATCTTCATCAAACTCTTCAGCTTCATCGTTCGGCATGGTTGTACCTTTGTACCATTTGCGGCCACCTCTGATGGTGAGATCCCCTTCCTGTGTAACCTCACTTGCCATGCGTGCTCGCATAGAATTATATACATGAAGGTGTTTGCGTAATATGCGGAAAAATATGTGGTCGTCGACCCATCTCAGAATGGGACCAATACCTTTGTACCGAAATATGTCCGCTCCGGCTCCACTGAGTTCTCCGTAAACGCCTGCTGATGGTCCTAATCCAAAACAGAAACAAGTGTCGAGGGCGAATTCATCCTCTGAAAGCCTGACGGCGAGTGCCGCCCACTGAGAGGGGTGCATTGGTACTGTGCGATAGGCTTCAGACACGTCGCGGATTGCTGCCTGTGAACCTGGTGGTAATCTCCAAATAAGGAGGCATACTACGGAGAATGTGCTGTATGTGCAAGGAAAGAGGTCGGAGTCGATCCTGGAATTAATGGATGAAATATGGGACGGAGGTCCTGGGACGTGCGGATGAGATAGATTTTGTATGAGACGATACTTGCCTGGCTTGCCCGGTTTTGGGATTAAGGATAAGGGAGAGGTTTGGAAGGGACCGATTACCGTCTCTATGGTTTCCTTGTCGAAGGGACCAAGGTATCGGCCCTTCCCAAATTCCTTTGAGACTATTTCCTTGAAGGTGTCGGCATGTTCTGAAATTGAAAGGCAGTTGGGCGGGGTGTAGGTGGACGTTATGGGGGAGATTCCCGGGCTGAAACCTATCTGCAAGGAGGTGGGTATTGAAGGATATTTACGTATGAGGTTTGAAGCGTTGAGGAGATGCCGCCAAGCTTCTGGCTTGTATGGGGTTAGAGCTTTATTCCTTCTGAGTTCGAGGGCATGTTTGAGCGCCATGGTCTTCTTTTCCACAACCCGAGCATTCGTGCTTTGATGAGTTGTGGGTGGAGGAGCATTTTCGCGGGCGTTGCCAGTCTGCACACACCGTGAGGCCTCTGGGGTTAATGATGCGACCATCAGAGTTCCGGTGGCAGTGGGTTTTGGTCCCATCCCATAATTCGGATGCGTTACACTGATAGATTTGGTGAGCATGTCGACCGAGGCATATAGCGCAGGCTGAACGGCCGGATTTGCCTGCGCCTCCAGAAAAACGCCTGTTGCGCTTGTGTGGAGTTCGAGGGTGGGCGAGAGCGGTGGTTGCTTTGACTGGGCCGATGGGGCGATCGGGAGCGTGAGTTTCGCTGGCGGGAGGGTTATCTCGTGATGTATTTGAGTTGGAGGCGATGCGCCGCCCATTGCGTCCGTGGCTGTGTGACGTGGCAGTTGGGGATGCCATGTCTTCAAGCTTGCGCAAGGTGCTTTGTTGTGCTGCGGTGTTGACCTCGAAAGCGATGGTGTTCATCAGGCTCTCGTTGATGATGGCGATGTTGAAACCCTTGCCTAGCTTTAACTTGTCGTGCCAGTTACGACGGACACGATGGGCATAAGTCATTATGATGGTACTGCCGTTGGGGCCGTCTCGAAAGGGGTGGTTTTCGAGGTGCCAGAAAAATTGGGCGAGGGAATCAGTGTGTCGCTGCGTCCATCCGGCTTTGTCTAGGTGGTGCAGGTAGCTGTTTTTCGCTCGGAGGAAGTCTGTGATGTTGAGTTCGTGATCTTCGACGGCATTGCGTGAAGCCTTGACAGAGCCTACGGGACGGACAGTGAGGACGTCGTCAACCTTGGTGATGCCGAGGGTGTCGTCAGCAGAAATTGTGCTGTTTTTGGCCGCGTCTCTGCAGCCGTCTGGTGAGAAGTACCAAAGCGGAACGTATTCGAAGGAACTTAGTTTTTGTAGAGCGAATTGCGAAGGGCGGGGGGTAATGACATTGTCTACAATGAGGGTGTCGTCGAAGTCGTTTAATTTCGCTTTCTTCTTGTCTGCTTCTCGACGCTCTCGCTCGGTCTCTTCTTCAGCTAAACGCTGTAGTTCCTCTTCCCGTTCTCTGCGGGCACGGTGAACTTGCTCGGCGGCTTCTGCCTCAGCTGCTTGTTGGTCTTGCCAAAGTCCTAAGCGTCTGTTGTGGTCCTCTGTCCAGCTTATGATCAGTCGCTCTATGGTTTGTTGCTCGGTTTCGTGTGAGCCAGCAATCATGAAATCTCGAATGGTTCTGAATCCATCGCTGTTGAAGTCTGGGCATACTTCGAGTGACGGGTCTGTCATGTTTTGCTATGATGAGGATCAAGAGCTTGGGAGTGAGGGGTATACGGTTTATGTGTAACAGATGCAAGGACGGAAAGACAAAGATGAGTGTGCTAAGGCTCAGCACACGGGGGCGAGCGATGGTAGCGGCACGGAAGCAAAAGGTACGTGCCGCTTTCTGCCGCTCGCGCAAAGACTAAACTCTTCCACTCTGCTCGTGCCTCGCTACGTAAAAGAGTGGCAAGCTTCGTAGTCACTCAGGATGGGCTATCTAGTGCAGAACATCGTCAATACTTCGCATGGTGTCTATAATATACCAACGTACACTATAATTTAAGTAGGCTAAATACAACTACTACACAGCCCATCAAGTACTCATTTACGACGGGTCTGCTTTCGAGATGGCAGGGTTATTTTTGAGGCGACGGGATCCATTTTGAGGTAGGTCCGTTTTTGAGACAGCAGGTCCATTCGTGATGCGGCGGGTCCATTTTCGGGGCGACACCATGGTTTTTGACATGAGGAGTCCCGTTTTCGACACATCGGGTCGACTTTTGAGATGGCGGAGTCATTTTTGAGCTGACAGGTCCATTCGTGAATGTGGTGGATCTGTTTTCGACGCGTCAGGTCCACTTTTGAGACGGCGGGGTCGATGCGAAGTATAATGTAAATTATTGCAATAAGAAAAACCTTTACCATGTCGTTGTCACAATGAGGGTCCAAGTCCTTGCATCATCTCGCGTCATTGTCGGGTTACCGTGTTGCCGTCGTCGGCATCCCGAGTGCGTCGCCGGGTTGCTTCGCGTCATTTCGATTCCGTGGCGGTCCTTCTCCTTCTGGTTTTCCGTTCCGTGACGATGGATTTGGTTGACACAGAGGTTTGAATGAGCACCGTAGGAGAGCGCGACGGAGCCGGACGCTTGCGAAAGCTCCTCCATGGCTAATGTGTGATGGAAATAACCCAAGCCCAACCCACCGTACTTCTGAGAGACGGTTACCCCGTCCTAGCTCAAACTGGAACTATTCCTGTACTATGAACTTGAAGTCTAAAGTAAATAATTAAAAAAAGTGTTACCGTGTTGGGCCGCCCAGCATCATCGTCGCAGCGTAGGTCCTCGGGTCTGAGCCGTGTCACGCCATAGTTGTAGGCTCTGAAGCGCGTCGCATCGCCATCGGATTCGCATGGTCGTGGTCACGATGGCGTAGTATGGTTGTTGCGGTCCTCGTGTCACGTCGTCTCGGTGTTTGCAGCTATCATTGCTCGAGCCAGAGCTGCATGTTACAAGTGTGAAGTATATTAAAAAAGACTTACTGACCGTGTCTCGCTTCCAACTTGGACTGGTGGGCTGCTATTATGATTTTTTCGCCGTTGCCTCCAGCGCCACGGGGTCGTGGCTCGTGGCTGCGTCGTCGCACGTTGTGTGTCATGTAGTGTTAAAGTGTAAAAAAGATAATAATAATAAACTTACTTTTGTCGTCGTCTCGTATGGTGACCCGGTACGCTCAGCATCTAGTTATTCCAATTATCCTAGTACATTTCCACAGTGAATGAGTGACTTCGAAACTTCAGAAATGTCGACTTCTAAACCTTGAAGTCCGTCGGTGCCAGTAGCCACTCCGGACGGTCCCAACCCCTTCTGGGAACTGCATGGAAGTTCCCGCCGGTCGGCTAGCACTGTTTGGCGCTCACGTACACAGGGTCTGACAACTCTTGACTTGACAACTCAAGAATTGAGCACGCCTCCAGACCCTCCCGGACGGTCCCTGGCCAGGGTCTCGAGAAAAATCCCGAGCAATTTAGCCGAGAATTGCGTGAGCAATGACGACATGCCATCCTCGACTTTTCCCGCCATCTCGCGCGACAGAGCAGGCGACCGCAAAAATCAAGGCCGGCCTCAGACGGGTCGCAGACCACCTGGGCTCCGTTTCACGGAGCCTATGTGGGGTCTGCAACAAAAATCTCGTCGATCGGGTCGCTCGTCGTTGCGCTACAGGCCGTTCTTCGCCGTGGCTGGAGGCTCGGGGTGCATTCGCGACCATTCCTCCTGGTACGTTGGCGGCACCATCGCGACCACCTTAAATTATGCTCTAACCTTGTTCTATGGATCCTATTCTAGGGTCTGCAACTCTTGTTTTGTGGAAAACCGCCTTGCCGTTGTGGAGAACGACGACGACGTCCTCGTGCAGCATCCCTGCTCAGTACCCCCCACCTCCACTGCTTCGCCACGTCGGTCACGCCATCACAACCACTCTCCATTCCGATATAGCCTCGTCATATCGACCCTGCTGCAGGGTCTGCAACCCTCAGTTCGCTGGAAACGGCCTTGTCGTCGTGGAGAACGACACCTACGTCTTCACGCACCCTCCCGGCCCAGCATCCCTCACCTCCACCGCTTCTTCTCGCCCCTAACGCCTCAAAATAGGTCTACATTCATTTCCGTCCATCTATATCTCACTGCAGAAGAAGGGTAACGAGGGTAACTGTCCGTAACGCAACTGTCACGCGTAAGTCCCCTCTCTCAGTCTTCGGGCAACGAAACATCTCCTCACCCGCAAAACCTTCGACATGTGTTTCACGACGGTTAAGGTTGGTTAGGGTTGGTTAAGGTTGGTTAGCGGTTAGGGTTGGCTAGGGTTGGTTAGGGTTGGTTAGCAGTTAGGGTTGGTTAGCGGGTTAGGTCAGGATCATCTCTATCTCTGTCTCCGTCTCTGTCTCGGGTTCGCAGTTAGTTAACGGGTTAGGCCAGGATCATCTTTATCCTACAGCAAAGGGGGATGTGTGTTGTCCATTATAACCCCCCTAACGTCACGAAGGACGTCGCTATGATGCCGAGAACCCAGGAGGACGACCGCAGTGGGGACAGAGATGTCCACCACACGCACGTCGTGCCCCGGAACCTCCAGATGGCCAGCAACGAGGCCGCTGACGCCACGAACCCAGACGCGACGGGCGCAGGGTCGATGGCACCAACGGGCAGGCTGCACTAGCCAAATGGCGACGCTGAGAACTTTGTCGCTGTTTCAATATTTCCATCCTTCTAGGAGCATCGAGGAGCTCCTGAGTTCAGGCATAATACCTCTACCGATCTCATTCGTCAGCGTGCTGCAGAGAAGGAGTGCAACCACGAAGTCAGTAAGAACATGAAGCCTAGCACCACCAAACACATGCAATTCATGTTCTCCCTTGATCATCCCTCTCCCATCACGGCGAACGTCGCCATCTCGAAGCTAACGGTTGCACCAGCAACACCCACATCGAAATGGAGACTTCCGCTGGATCCCGGAAGCGCAAGAACTTTGGCTCGTCTAACGAGCAACCATTTCTCAGGTTCACCTCCAGCGACTTCGGCCTGTCCGCTCTGTTATACGCTCAGCCCTCCCTCTCCACCACCATGAACTATGCGAAGGTCGTCACAAACACCTCTTCCCACGGTTTCATCACCATTCGCCCCACCATAGAGCCCTCTGGACAAGCTGCTCAGTAACATTGACGCTACAGAGGACAACCACCTCACACTTCAGCAGTGTCAGAGCGACTACAAGGTTCTCGTCGATTCGGACGTCGTCATGCAAGAAACCTCCCACATATGGACTCGCACACTCGCAACAACTATGACGCCGATTTAGCTACCCCTCCTCTATCTCAATCCGTCAACGACGCTCTCCCTCAGACCGCTGCCTTGACCAAGATTAGCCCGAGCACCGGCACTCGGGCAATACCCTGGACGGTCGTCCGAACCTCACAAGTTGAGACTCACGATGCTCCCACTACTCGTGCCTCTGGCCCTGGTGCCACTGCCACTAGCGTCAACTCTGCCGCTCTTTGCGGGACTGGCAACAACTCTGCTCCTGGCCGAGTGAAGGCCGAGTGTTCCAACGGCAGCGCGACGCATACCCCGCTTTGGTGCTGTGGTCTCAATGACGAGTTAAACTGTAATGCATGTGGTCACTACTGCAAGCTGGTATGTAATCCCCTCAACGCATGTTGGATACTGACTCATTCCCCACAGCATAAGCGTCCTCGCCCTCAGAACCAATCACAGCAAAACTCGCACTCGAGTCTCAAGCCGCACCTCCCCAGGAGATGATCGACGTCATGGATGGGTCGATATGCTTATTCGCTCGTATCACACAACTCATCTCGTGGTGCTCAGACATTACTCATCCTTCCCATCCTTGTCATAACTAACATTAGATGTGGCTTGTAGTAAGTACCCTTTGTTCTCATTGCATAGTTTGTGGCTGATTGGTGTTCAATCAGAGCTATATATTACATGGCTCAGCCAGGCCAATTTCGACGAAGTGGGATGTTATACGCAAACGTTCGCGACATGACGCCAGGCGTGCCGGTCCGCATTCGTCCGAAACACCTTCTGCGAGCCTGGGCGCCAGTTGTCGTCCCTCTCCCACTGTCGAGCCTTCTCCCACTCTGGCACCAGATTCTACCACCGAGCCGACGTACGAATACAACGAGTAGACAACTCAGAGCACGTCGTCCGAGCTTACGGGAGCCCCCCGGCAGGACGCCCAGAACAACATCTACGTGGCTCAAAGCGCGTACTCCAACATCTTCAATCCGTTCCCTGGCCCTACCACCCCTACTACCTTAGCCAAAACTTCCAGATGCCCTCGGACGCCGTTCCTTTCTCGACTGTAGAGACGCTGGACACCGAAGTTACCACCAAAGAGCAGAGGACGACACATTCTCCTCCTACGCTGACTCATACGCGGGACATTCATCTGCCGCCTCGTACTGTCGCCGCTCATCCATGGATTTCCCGTCCTTTTCGTCCTACAGCATCTTCCGATGATCGGGAAACACATTCTGGCACCACCCATGCTCGCTGCCAATAGCTCACCACAGTTTATCCACCCCCCAATGCTCCCCACTGAAGAGTTACCCATGGACTTGCTCCACCCTCCGATGCTTCCCCAAGAGGAAGACAATTTATTTGTCAGGGACGTCCTCATCGGATCTGTGGAGAGTAACGTCGGTCACGGCGGGTTGGGGCAAGTATTTCTTTGTCTGATCAGGTTTATCTTAATCTGATCATCCCTCCGTGAAGTGCATATATGACTTCCTTGGTCAAGGTACGAAGTACCGCTACCATTGACACGTTAACGGGCAATGACGTCCGCTTCAGGTCGCGATGATGTTGGAGAACAAACAGGTGCTCCCCAATGGCTACTTCAAGAAACCCTCGGCCAGGATTGATTTCGCGCGATATAATCTTCGTGTTCCTGTCTCGGTTGAGGACTTCATTCCCGGTGAACCCAACAGTTGGTGGAATTGCGTCAATTCAATTTCTAGCTATGGATTTGGAGGTACGTGGAACTCATTACATTGCCATTTTCCCTTCCATTCACCACTGTATGTACTCCTCAGGTGCGGGCGGGCATACCGTTCTCCATGAGCATGAACCACGACCCATTTTGTCTGAGAACATTACTTTGCGCGAGCCGCTGTACCTGTTTGCCATAGGTGAGTGGCGGGGTGAACTGCTAATGTGTCGCGAGTTAAATGAGACTTCTGACAGGTGGACTGTCCGTCAAGGGGTGCAGCACCCTTGTCGAGAAGTACAAGGAGGAACGCGCAGACGTCCCTCCTCTCGCGCTGTGCAAGCACTTGGGCAAGCGCACGAGGCAACTCACCTGCATCAGCAAACTAACCCTTTTGCCTTGCCAGTGGAGAACTTTTGCTATTGCGGATTCTATTCAGGCTGCAACATTCCCCGAGCCCGTCCTCGTCCCCACGCGCCCCAGTCCGCTTGTGTTCTCTGGTCAAGGCCTGCAGCACCGGCAGCAAGGTCAGCTTCAGGGTGTCCCGTGACACCATCGATGAGAGTGACTGCGTGCACGTCGGGTGCACAGGGGAATCTTTCATGGAGACGACGGGTCTCTTCAAGCCCGACGCTCCAAAGGATTCACCACTTGCGAAGGGCCTTATGTGGCCTTCCGACATCACTTCGATTGCTCTTACATTCTTCCAAATTGTGTTGTTTGACCTGTTGATCTCACTGGGTTTAAAGCCTAGTGGAATTGTCGGGCACTCGGTTGGCGAGATGGCGGTTTTATATGCCTCAGGCGCTATCCCTCGTAGTGTGCGTGCGTAGTCGAATAAATCGATCTTCAGGACTGTACTGACGACCCTTATTTAGATGCAGCTGTCGAACTCGCGATTGTTCGTTAATGTCACTGGCGACGGAGCTAATGGTTACACCAACAAACGCTGCCATGTACGCTACATCAACTAACTCACACCCCTCCATAACTCTGCCGTCACCCTCACTTCTACTACCACGTCTCGAGGCATGCTTTCGGACCGCTCGTGGCTCCTCAGGTCACCGGTTATTTGTGACCGCGTTCATGTTAGCGTCCAAGGTCACTTACGACTACGGACCTCCCTGTCTTGATCAAGTCAGTAGAAGAAAAGCTATTCACTCACAAGACTTGAATCCCGCAACATGGCAATCTCAGTAGACCTCGACGACGGCACGATGATTCGAGTACCGGACCTCGCAGTCGATGGACGGAACTGGATGAAATACTGCAAAAATCTTCTTCGAGTAGCAGCCGAAGAAAATTTTGCCAGGCAGTACGACGGCACCGACATGCGACCGGTTGACGCGACGAACCACGAGCTGAAGGCATGGCAACGACGAAATGTCATCGCGAAGCAATTCATCTCAACCACTCCACTTCATCCCTGCATACCTGCAACTGCCTCAGGTCATGCCTCCCACCGACCCGACGTAGTTCATTTCTGGGCAAATTTCCATACTGGTGGCCATCTGGGTCTGGAGTTGGAGGGTAGGGTGCATATATGCGTTGGTTTCGTGTATGTCGAGCTTGGGCCATGGTGCGCAATCGGATCCAGCTTCCACATGCCCTCTACATGCTAACATAGTGTGTTATGACGAATGAGCGGACTCAGGGATGACGCAGTGCCGTGCGTGAGCATGGACCCTATGTCCAAATCACCCTCTTTCACTGTCTCATTCTCCTCCTACGCTGATTCACACTCAGGACATTCATCTGCCGCCTCACACCCCGGCCACTTGTCCTTGGATTTCCTGCTCTTTTCCTCCTACAGCATGTCCTGAGACATGTCAGCATCGTTCTCCCTACCATTCGGCTTCCTCTGGAGGAGCTCCCTAGCAAAACTGACACTACAGAGGACAACCACTGCACTGGCAGCAGTCTATTAATGACGAGCTCGTAAAGGTTCTTTAGCTACTTTGATTTCTATACTACTAGCTAGCCACTTATTATCATGACCATTCTTTGTACAACACGCGTAATCGTGTAAAATTGAAATGACTTCTTGATGCGACATGATGCATGATGGACAACAGCAGGGCATGACCATGTCCTGCCGTCTGTACCCTATCACTTCTCAAAGATTCCTCCACCTTTCACCTTCACCTCTGCCACCGAAGGCGTGCTCAAAGCCTTGTTATTGTCTCACAGTAACAATGCATTCCACTCTCATGCACGCCGAGAACTTTCGTGTGGTAGTGGTCGTTGTAGGGCGACATCTAGGGTTTCAAATATTTCCTCCCTCTCTCTCTCCCTCGACCACACCACACCACATTGTCCCTCAACTCACTATCCCAGCTCGTTCCGAACATCCCTGCCTCAAGTCTCCAAGAAATTCTGTGTAAAATGGCCCAAGATCGAGCAAGTTACAGGGTTTGTGCAACCTCGTCGATTTTCCCGCAACACCTCGCACCCATAGCACCATCCTCAAAATTCAAGCGTCGTCTCAGCCACTTGGAAATGACCTAAGGCTGGTCTCACGAGCCCTACGTCTGGTCTGCAAGAAAAATCTCGTCGTTCGGAGCGCTGGTCATGTCGCTACGGGGTCGTTTCGGTGCTCTATGCTCACTTTTGTTGTATGTCCATCACATCATCGTGGCTCGATCCAACTCCATGCTAATGTTGTTCTACCGACCTTGTTGTAGAGTCTGTAACTTTTCCTCATCGGCAATGTCCTTGCCGTTGTGGAGAATGATGACAATGACATGGCGCAGCCTCCCGACTTACCCCATTTGACTTTAACCGCTTCGTGTTGTCCCTCCTCACCGGCAAATGCTTTAGGGCACGTCCACTCGTGCTAATGTCACTGGCGACGAAGCTAATGGTTCCGCCAACAACACCCACATCAAGACTGAGACTCCTGCTGGATCCCGGAAGCGCAAGAACTTGAGGCTTGTCCAACGAGCCATCATTTCTCAGGTTCCCATCCCTCTTCTGCAACTACTTCTTCGGGACCTCACGAGCATTCGTCCGGCCCTCATCGCAGCCTCGCGAACATACTCTTCCCCATCCGAAAGTCCACTGAGAATGGGGGATGTGATCTTAGGAAGGTGCGGCTGGAACCGGTTGCCAAATGTCCCAGGGAGATAGACAAGCAAGGACATGAAGCCCTCGCGTACGGTGCTCCGTGGCGACTGCGCGTTCGCGATAATATCGGGGAGTAGACCTTCCAATCTCTCCACTCTGAGTCCAGACAGGACTTCGCTCAGACCCTGTGCAGCAGGTAAACGTCACTAGTTCAGATGGTTGGGGTTAGCTCACACTGATCTTCGTAGTCCGCGAAATTCTGCCTGAGTTGATGGACCAGCTTGTCAAGCTCTGCTCTAGCGAAGAGTATGAGCAGCAGGAGGTGAATGATTATTTGGTCATGCGTGAGCGCTGCTCATCTGCTGAGTGTAGACGGCCACACAGATGACGACGGAGCTCTGCCGCAAGTTTGGCGACAAGATGATGGGCGAGATGGTGCCGATTCTGCAGGCCAGCGTTTCTTCACCTGACGCTCGTACCCGTGAAGGAGTCTGTCTCATGCCGTCAGATATCATGTTAGTGTGTCCTCTTTTATGCGGAATTCCTGCATTGACGAATTTTCAGGGAGAACATAACTGACAGCCAGCGCGAGGGTTATCAAAGCGAGATTGTGAACATGGTCTGGAGCTGGCTTGTCGACGAGACGCCACGGTCCGGACGGCGGCAGCGAAAGCCTTTGACACGCTTCAGGAGCGCATTGGGGCCAAAGCCATTGACCAAACTATACCTACGTTGTTGGAAGTCCTGCGTCACCCTGGTGAAAGCTCTGGTCAGCTTTGATGGCATGAGTATGTCTTTTGACGAGGTCAGTGGTTCGCAAATATCGGTTGTTCCTTTGTATCCTAAAACCGTCTACTATTCTTGTAGTCGTTCACATCTCTCTCACACACCCCGCTTGCACCAACACATGTTATTTCCAACGTCTCATTTCCAACCACGTTTAGTACTCTGTCGCTCCCTCGCACTCCTAGCCACCGTCTTCGCTCCCAGTCTCAGTCGACGACGATGCAAGGAGATGTTAATTCACTCTTCATAATTCCGTCCCTCCCGCCTTTGCCTATCCATGAATCACCAAAGAGCTCCTCGAGGACAGGGTCCGACGTACTCAGCTCCGGTTTTCATTACCCCATACCCTCTACCCTTATATATTTTCCGTCCTTCTAGGAGTATCGAGGAGCTTGAGGCTCCGGATTTCAGGCATAACGCCTCTACCGATCTCATTCGCCAGCGCGCTGCTGAGAAGGAGCGCAACCGCGAAGCCAGTCAGCATACGAAGCCTGGCACTATCAAACACATGCAATTCACGTTCTCCCTTGACCACCTCTCTCCCATTGCAGCGAATGTCGCCGTCTCGAAGCCGGATCTCAAACCTTCTGCTGCATTTAAGGAAACTATCACCCGACGCGGGCGTCCGACCACTCGCGCTAACGTCGCTGGCGACGAGGCTAACGGTTGCACCAGCAACACTCACATCGAGACGGAGACTTCCGCTGGATCCCGGAAGCGCAAGAACTTTGGCTCGTCTAACGAGCAACCGTTTCTCAGGTTCCCATCCCTCTTCTCCAGCGACTTCGGCCCGTCCGCTTTGTTATACGCTCAGCCCTCCCTCTCCAACACCATGAAATATGGGGAGGACGTCACAAACACCCAGTTTCAGCATCCTTCGCCCTACCATAGAACTTCCTCTGGACGAGCTGCTCAGCAACATCGACGCTACAGAGGACAACCACCTCTCACTTCAACAGTGTCAGAGCGACTACAAGGTTCTGGTCGATTCGGACGTCGTCATGCAAGAAACCTCCCAATCCGGTACGCTTCATACGGACTCGCAAACTCCTCGCAACAACTATGACGCCGATTTAGCTACCCCTCCTCTATCTCAATCCGTCAACGACGCTCTCCCTCAGACCGTTGCCTTGACCAAGATCAGCCCGAGCACCGGCACTCGGGGCAATACCCTGAACGGTCGTCCGAACCTCACAAGTTGAGACTCACAATGCTCCCACCACTCGTTCCTCGGTGCCACTGCCACTAGCGTCAACTCTGCCGTTCCTCGCGGGACTGGCAACAACTCTGCTCCTGGCCGAGTAAAGGCCGAGTGTTCCAACTGCGGCGCGACCCATACCCCGCTTTGGCGCCGTGGTCTCAATGATGAGTTAAACTGTAATGCATGTAGTCACTCCTGCAAGCTGGTATGTAATCCCCTCAACGCATGTTGGCTACTGACTCATTCCCCACAACATAAGCGTTCTCGCCCTCAGAACCAATCACGGCGAAACTCGCACTCAAGCCGCACCTCCCCAGGAGATGATCGACGTCATGGGTGGGTCGATATACTTATTCGCTCGTATCACGCAACTCATCTCGTGGTCATCAGCCATTACTCATCCTTCTCATCCTTGTCATAACTAACATTAGATGTGGCTTGTAGTGAGTACCCTTTATTCTCATTGCATAGTTTGTTACTGATTCGTGTTCAATCCGAGCTATATATTACATGGCTCAGCCAGGCCAATTTCGACGAAGTGGGATGTTATACACAAATGTTCGCGACATGACGCCAGGCGTGCCGGTCCGCATTCGTCCGAAACACCTTCTGCGAGCCCGGGCGCCAGTTGTCGTCCCTCTCCCACTGTCGAGCCTTCTCCCACTCTGGCACCAGATTCTACCACCGAGCCGACGTACGAATACAACGAGTAGACAACTCAGAGCACGTCGTCTGAGCTTATGGGAGCTCTCGGGCAGGATGCCCAGAACAACATCTACGTTGCTCAAAGTGCGTACTCCAACACCTTCAATCCGTTCCCTGGCCCCTACCACCCTGACTACCTTAGCCAAAACTTCCAGATGCCCTCGGACGCCGTTCCTTTCTCGACTGTAGAGATGCTGGACACCGAAGTTACCACCAAAGAGCAGAGGACGACACATTCTCCTCCTACGCTGACTCACCCGCGGGACATTCATCTGCCGCCTCGCACTCCCGCCGCTCATCCATGGATTTCCCGTTCTTTTCGTCCTACAGCATCTTCCGATGATCGGGAAACACATTCTGGCACCCACCCATGCTCGCTGCCGATAGCTCACCACAGTTTATCCACACACACCCCCCAATGCTCCCCGCTGAAGAGTTACCCATGGACTTCCTCCACCCTCTGATGCTTCTGCAAGAGTAAGACAATTTATTTGCCATCTACCTGCAACCACCAAAGATGCTACCTACCGAGGACCCGAACGTCCATCAGCAGCACCAAAACCAGCACCAAAACTACTCTGGCGAAAGTTTCGGCACTTCGCAACATGAGTTCTACGACTCTGAGGTCATGGACGCAGCAGTCGAGCCTGGATCAGATCGAGACTACCGCAAGCAAATCATGATGCACAGAACCCCTCCAGAGAGGGTCCCAGCTTCTTTGGCAGTCTCCTTGATGGTTTAGCCTCAATCGTCACATCTGTGTTCAACTTCTTCGGTGCCCCGGAACCACCGACGAACACCAGCCCCTCCTTGCAGTCACACCATCAATCGATCGTCCTCGTGGCCTATGTGAGCTCCGAGTCCAGTCTCGGAGGGACCGTAGACGTGACCATCATCAGCGGCGGGGACGGAGTGTTTCGTCTCACTACAGTGTAGACACGTTTTCGACAGGTCGCAGCCATGTCGTAACTTTGTTGGATGATTTTCAACTGACGAGCGCCCATGGTAGTCACATTTGCTTGGTCTATGAAGCTGCTGGAAGCTTTTCTACCATATTCAAGGGGAACAATAAGCAGTTACCTGTCAATCAGGTGAAAATTTTGGCTAGACAGCTCTTGCTCGCCTTGGACTTCCTCCATCGCGAATGTCACATTGTTCATACGGGTATGTGGATGCGTTGATTCTAGCAGTTCTACGGCTCACTGACCTTGGACATAGATATTAAACCCGACAATATACTCATTAAATTAAACGACGCCGACAAAAGTTCTTGTCCAGGAAATCGAAGACTCTTTACCTATGGAATCACCATCAAAAGGGGATGCTCCGCTGGCGGTTTTGTCGTGCCCCATTTCCCCTTTCAATCTGGCGGAGAATTCAGATACAGCAGAGATATCAGAACTGAACATCGAACTGACGGACTTCGGAACCGGTAAGTATGCGAAGTTATTTTATAACTATGAGTGAATGTAAATCAGCCACGAACCACGCAATGAGAATAAACAGTACTTACTACAAGCCGCATCTAATATAATGTTAGATAAAGAGGACGAGTAATGTACCACAAGAACTGCAGAGATGCAGCACAGCATTAGTCATTGTTATCGTAGCTATTATCTCTCATCCTCACTCTAGAAATAGGACGACTCCAGTAGTGTAGTCCCTAGATCTATAGAGTTTTCTCGACCTTACACACGAGGCAACTGTGAATCACATTTACTTTTGAAATTTGAACATTTGAACTTCGGGGGTGACACCCTTTAACAATTGGACCCAGTTTGGATTCTGGAAAACATGGACCTAAAATCGATTCCCAAGCACAGCATCGTTCCTCTTCTCGGCCTTGTGCTCACTCCTGAGACTCAGCCCCACTGATCCCTATCGCTCCCTCCATTCTTTGCAATAATACACACGCAAGGATCATGAAGAGCAAGAAAGGTTCTTGGTCGGTTATCCGTCAGTTCTTCTTGAAAGTCATCCGCTTTCTCATGGCATCACCCCCCGAGATAGAAGGACTATTCACCCCAATACAGTCACCATTACCGATTATTCGACCTGTCGATAACTGGCCGGCCATGCTGAACATCCATGCTGCTCATGCGAGCCAATGCTTTGTCGAGGAAGTAGTCCACTACAAGCATATCCAAGGAAAGCAACACGAGTTCCTCCGTTTTAAAGTATCTCATCCAGTGAAGCCCTGGAAAGCCTTCGTTTTCGCTGACAGAACTGTCAATATGGACAACGAAGATGGAGAACCCTCTCTTTCCAACAAGGCAGCCATGCTGTCGAGCCCAGCCCCTTCATCAAGTTCGTCATCATCCACACACTCTTCCCGCGTTTTGCCAGCTCACGACACCATATATGCTGCTACCGCGAGCTCGGAAGCGCTAGCTCGATATCTTTTGTGAGACATTCCATGTCCCCTCAAAATATAATATTTTCAGTGCCTACAGAATTTGCACTTGTAATATTTTATGATATAATTACATTTTGAAATGTATTTTGGGACCCTTAAAATGTTGAAAGTCCTGGTGTGTAAGTTGTTGACCCAACCTTTGTGTACCTCTGTTGATTTCCAAGTAAAACATCATTGCTTTCCTCCTTTGAGCGAAGTGCTCGTTAACGCAGCATGTCTGAAACATTCATACTTAACTGTTTGGTGCTCGGTCAAGACATCCATACCGTCTTTCCCATCGAAATTCCAAAGACCAAGTCCGTCGGGGCCCTCAAAGATGCGATCAAGGACAAAAACCCGGTGGACTTCAATGACGTGGACGCGAAAGCTCTCGTTCTTTACAATGTTTCGTTCCCCATCGACGAACGTCTCCAACACGAACTCCAGAAACTTCCGTTGGATCAGCCCCTGATCGGAGGACATCCATTATCCAAGGTTTTCTCCACTCTCCAGGAGGAGAACCTCCACATCATTGTTACACCTCCTGCTCGTGAGTCGTCTGCAATAACCATTTTTCCTACATTCTCACTGTCTTCCTCCAAGGCTCCAACCCAGATCTCTTGACTCTCAATTGCTTGATCTCCGGGGAAGACGCTAGTCACCTTTTCCCCATCAAGATCCCACCAACCGATGACGTCCGTGCCCTCAGACTAGCTATCAAGGCCAGCAGGCCGACTGCCTTCTGCGATATAGACGCAGACGCTCTGCTTCTCTGGAAGGTTTCTATCCGCTACAACGACGATGACGTGCTGCGAGGAATGGCTCATGCTCCACCCCTTGACACGCCTTTGCACCCCGTGAAGAGATTGTCTGGGATCTTCCTCGATCCTCCTCATCCGGATGTCCTCCATATCATTGTTGGGCGACAGGGCCAAGCCGTCAATGCACCTACCGGTGGTGAGCATCCATATTTCTGCATCCGATTGTCATGACTTACCATTAGGTCTTGTGCTCAGATACTTCTATCGTTGATCGACTCATCACGCTCAACTGTCTGGTGTATGGTCAAAACATCCACACCATTTTTCCTATCAAGATCTCAAACACCGAGTCCATCGGGGCCCTCAAAGACGTCATCAAGGAAAAGAACCCGGTAGACTTCGCCGACGTGGACGCAAAAGTGCTCGCTCTTTACAAAGTTTCGTTCCCCGTCGACGAACGTCTTGAGTTTACAGTCCATCATTTTCAGTTGGACGACAGCGTGCAGCCTCTGATCGGAGCAACTAAAGTATCTCGCATTTTCTCCAATCACTCCGACGATGAGAAACTGCATATAATTATCGATGTGCCTCATAGTCAGTCTCAGCACATCATGTGCCTCGCCAGGTTTCGCTGATCCTTTCGTTGATCCTAGTTCCACCACGTCGGCCTCCGTCAGAACGTCATCTGCATCCACAACGTCAAGTCGAGACTGAGCGAGGCATGTTCCTCCGCAAGAAAGAGACCAAAGCCCCTTCGGACTGTGGCAAGTACGCCTCGTTTTCCGGGGAACAAAATAAATCCGAGGTAGCTATTCATTGCAATCGGCCTCCTTCTGCTACCGAGGCCGTTCCTGCGACGCTCCTGCATCCTGTGTTCGGGAAATTCCTTGACGACTGCGAGAACCACGAGATCGAACGGAAAGATAATATATTTGCCATGGAACTGTCTACCGCCATGTCGGCGTTTTACGTGGATGAAGGAGCGCGAGCTCAAGCAGTCCGCGACGTGTTTGCGGAGCAGGGAGGACTACATTTCACCAGAACCAAGATTGAGGGTACCAATTACATGACGGATGGTGATATATCGCTCAACGGCCATCGGTTCGCCATCGCCGAGTTCAAGAACGAAGTTGGATGCACCGGGGCCGAGCCCTATGCTCAAGCAAGTCTGTACTACCTCGAGTCGACGAGAAGATATGCAGCCACGATGGCACACTCGGTCTTGCCGTGCTTCATCGTTCTTGTATTCGGTAAGTACCTTGATTTTCTTGAGCATGTCCAGTTAAACACCAATTCTTCCGACCTAGGGCCATACCTTGCCTTTGCAGGAGCATCATGGAATCTGCGACCCATCGTCCAGGTGCTCTCTACTACCCTTCCAATGCACTATCACTGGTCCGACACGAAGATGCGTGCCACCGTGGCGCGTCACCTCGCATCATTGAAGAAAGCGATGCGTGCTCTCGAAAACCACTATCGAAAACTCTCCGCTCAAGCCCGTCCTGACTCCTTGCTGCCTTGTAGTCGGCTGTTCCCACATCCAACGTCTTTCACTTCTCTTCTGGATGGTACTCGGCAAGTCTTTCAATACTCGCGCCAGCTTTTCCCGGATAAACTTGTCTTTTTTGGATCATTGGTAGGCAAGGACGATAGAATTTGCATTAAATTCGTCCGTCGGTACTCGTCGAAGGTCCATTCGCGGTGTGCATCGATGGAATGCGCCCCGTCACTCCGGGGATTCGAATCTATTCCTGGCGGCTGGTTCATGGTGGTCATGGATGCGCTATCCCCCGACTACGTTTGTCTTGACGAATTCCGGGCATCGCCTGGCTGCCTTACCCGCATCAAGGACAAGCTCATCCGGCTACACCAAGAGAACTATGTCCATGGTGATATCCGGTCAACAAATATCATGGTATTGAAGGACGAGACGAGGTTTATGATCGTGGATTTTGACTGGGCAGGAGAGATCGGCGAGACATGCTACCCCATGAACGTCAACAGGACTCAGATCCAGCGACCGGAGGGCGCGGTCGATGGAGCGCTGATTCAGGCTGGCCACGATATAGCCATGTTGGATATCGTTGCCGGCTGATGAATGTAGAGCTTGTGAAATTCATGCTGAAATTCTGGTAGATTTTTGTATCTTTTACAGTCGCTCTTCGTGTTGATGCGCAATATCCATTTGAGATATTCCAAACTAAAGCCTCCTGTTCAGCTCACTGGCACGCGTATAATGATGCCAAGACATTACATCGTGATGTCAGTGCGGGGAATATCATCATCACCAATAGCGGGCAGGGCCTTTTGATCGATTGGGATCTCAGTAAGCCACTCAGCGTCACGACAAAGAGACGGCGTGATCGCACTGTGAGTCACTTGCATCGTGATTATGATGGTGTGGACGACCTTCTAATGTGGTTCACAGGGAACCTGGCAGCTCATGTCTGCAGCTTTGCTTTGTAACATTTTCACCCAACACACGCTTGAGGACGACAATGAGTCATTTCTCCATGTCCTTGCATGGTCCACTATCCGATACGTCCCCAGCACATTGTCATCTGATGCACGTCCGGCCCAACTGTGAGAGGTGTATGCCTCAAGCAGCACTATCTTGGGTATGATCGTCGGCGGTAATGCAAAGGCAGACAAATTTGGCGCAAACACGTACATTCCAAAATTCGAGCTCTCGAAACCTTCACCCATTCTCAACCTCCTGAAACAACCGGTCTCCCCTTTCTCTGCTACATGGATCCACCGTCATACGAAGAGAGAGAGATCTACGAGGGCATCAAACTCGCTGTCTCAACAATGAACCTTACTGTTGGCACGGGGGCGTATGAGACACACCGAGTTCACCAGTATCATCTCGCCATGGAGCACTTAGCATCTTCTAAATGGTTTATCAATACCATGCAGGAGTCCCTGGCCAGAGAAGATTGGCCGGAGGCTGACAAGGCTGAACATAACTTACTTACACCGACAGACGGCACCCTCAAACAACAGAGGTTGAGCTCCTTCCTGATGGTGAATGGTGAATCAATCCAGCAGGATGAGCTCGTCCACATATCCAACGCCGTCGTCACACTCGTCAAAGCGTGTCTCCTGTCATTGAACCACGAACTAAGCATTTGCAGGGAGACGCACCTTCTGGTTCTGGTACCCTATAACTAGTTGTCGAGGTGTTACTCGTGGGTTACATGTACTATGAGAGTCCTCACTGACATTTTTGGAAATACTGTGAGATTCCGGAGAACGCGAAGACGTTGAGTCGAAGGTCACGTCCGAAATACACGAGAGGAGTCGAGAGTCGATAAGAGTTAAGCTTAGAGATTCGAGATGTTCGATAGTAACTTGTTCTCGATTCACGAGTTCCTACTCCCTATACTAAACTAACTACACTACTTATATACGAACTACTGTGTCTCACATGTCAAGGGAGGACAAGAGCCCTTGTTCTCCTTGCCTTGTGTGAGCTCTTGTTCTTGCCGCAGCAAGTCTCAGACTGACAGCGAAACGAAAGTCTATTGTTTCGCTATTGTTTCGTACAGCCACGGTGCAAGTACTGAGCCCGAACCCTTACATTCGCCCTCCGAGCTTGCATGGCAAGCTCTCACTACTACAGGCTAGTATTGCACGGCCTCGCCTGTCTCGTCATACAGGATCGGCTCCTCGTCAACATCATCCAATCCCGGCAAGTCCTCCTCAACGCCCTGCATCGCATCACCCGTGACCTGCTCATCGTGATGGACCACGAGTACGTCGTCCGCATAATTAATGGTCTCAGTGTTGGTCACTGGTGCCGCGCGATCCGTCTGCTGACGTCTAGGTCGATTACGAGGACCATGGTTTCTCTTCGGGCCGCAAGGCCCACCCAGACGATCTGAAAGTCCAGTCAGATCAGATAGGACCTCCCCCAAGACGTCGTACACACCCTGCAGGTTGGCCGCATTATTGCGCGCCGAGGCGTGCTGGCCACCCCCAGTCACACCAGGGCGTCCGCGAAAAGCCCTAGGCGCTGCCGCGGCACCAAACGGGCCTCGACCTCCTTGCCCTGCTGGAGAGCCGCGGAAACCAAAGCCGCGCCCTCCACGGCCAGCAAACCCGCCACGCGTCCTCCCGCGGAAACCCCCACTACCACCAAACGGAAGCGGTTCGCGAGCGGGAGAAGCCTGAGGCTGCCAGTGAGTCTGAACAATGACTGGCTTACTGGCGATGGCATCTAGCACATACTTGAACGCAGCCGCCGGCATGTGAACCTCGTCAATAGACTCTCCGAACCGATTCGCAGAAGTCCGAGCGATAAGATCACGGTACTCTTCCGGGGTTGGTGCGTACTTCTCGCGCTTCTTATATTCGTCATAGCCCGCTGGAGGGTCACCAGGGTACGACCCAGCACCCCGAATAAACTGAGTAAATTTCCCCGCATAGGCTTCCCAACGCACATAGTCCTGCGTGGTATAACCAGAAGGTAGAGGCATAGCAGTGCAAGATGTGTAAGAATGAGGTGAGCACGAGTGATAGGCAGACGTTGTCATGCGATCCTGATCACCTCGTCCAATTCCCCATCTTATACCTGCAGGTGCGTTCGCCACCAGCCATGCCACCCATGCTGAGACCACTGGATGGCCCGTGCTCACAACGTCGCTAGGCAGCACCCTTGTTCCTTTTCTGGTGTCAGGTACGCCCGTCGTCATTCCCATGGCTTCACAATACTCATCATACACCTGCAAATGTCTCACTTCACGTAGCGGTGCCCAGGTAATATTCCCCGTGCTCCACAATACTTCAAACATTGCATCGCTCCCTTTCCCGGAATGCGACAGCAAGCGATCGACTACCCACTCCGATGCTCCTTCAACGAAGCCTGGTAGGTGCCTCAAATGACGCCCCGGAAAATGCTTGTCATCATTAGGCCAGTAGGGACGCAACAACGACGCATGGAAGGCGTTGTGTATGCCACGCGCTGTCAGATCCTGCGTCAGCTCGAGCTGGTACGTGGTTCCTTCGGTTATGACCTTAATGATCCGAAATGGCCCGATATATTTAGGGACCAACTTTCGAGCCCGCCCCTTGGGCAGTCGTAAGTTCCTTGTGCTTAAATACACGCAATCATTAATCTGAAACTTCGCAGGTCGCCGCGCCTGTCTCACCTGTGATTCCCGCGCATCAATAATGGCGTCGTGAGCATCCATCAGCGCGCTCTTCATCCGCTCCACGAATTTCTGAACACCCGGGTACTCGGATCCACCTTCCCAAAGGAGTGGTCCAGGCTGAACGCCATAATTGAGGTAAAATGGTGAGAACCCCGTCGTCGCTGAACGAGCCGAATTCATAGCGAACTCGATAGCAGGAAGTTTCTCCACCCAGTCAGTTTGATCGGGCCGGACACATGCCCTTATCATTTGGGTCATCGTGCGATTCGCACGCTCAGTAGCCCCATCCGTCTGCGGGTGATAAGCAGATGACATGCGGAGCACAGTGCCCAACAGACCATGCAGTTTACGCCAGAAGGTACTGGTAAAGAGCGTGTCACGATCACTGACAATTCGCGTAGGCAACCCATGCAAGCGGTAAACGCCCTCAAACATCACCTCCGCTATCTGCGTAGCCCCATATGTCTGCTTAGTCGGCAACAAATGGACCATAGAGGTGAGGTGGTCAATTACGACACAAATCATATCGTATGATCCATTACGATTACTTGACTCAGGCAACGGACCAACGAAATCAACGCCAATTGCTTCCCAAGGCCGCCACGGAACCTCAAGTGGCCACAAGAGGCCCATAGGCTTCTGCGTAACGGATTTGCTCGTTGCGCAAACCGTACACGAACGACAATAAGCCTCAGTGTCCTCAGCCATGGAGGGCCACCAAACCTGTGTCTTCAGGTAGTCGAGCGTCTTACGAGCCCCAAGGTGAGCCAGCAATGAATGTGCCTGCTCAAGTACACGCTCACGAATGCTTCATCCATCCACCAGTATATGTGGTATGAGTGCTTTTCTCTCGTCCTAGGGTTGATCAACCCTAGGACGGTTCTAACCCTAGACTGTCCTTTTTTGGGTACTAGGGTTCCCAATACGGATAACTCCTATTAATAATATTTATATGCTGTATTTCATGTCTGATTTTGCTTCGAGTGTGGCAAAAGGTATATATCAGCTATTGTGGTGCTTGTGTGGGCGTCTGAGACGCCTATGTACTTTGCACTGGTGAGATCATGTGTTATTTGTCATCAATAGCATCTATCTGTGGATGGGCGTCATAGATGCCCTTGCACCTAGTGTAAATAGGACAGTCAGGTGCTAGTGTGGTACTTTCGTGGACTGTCTGAAATGCCCATACATGACATAATGTGTGGGTGTCACACCTGGCATGTGTCTGTGGATGGGTGTCATGGACGCCCCTACACTTAGTTTAAATGCGGCATCTGTGAACAGGTAAATTTATTTGAATGTCATTGATTGAGTAGTATATAGGTATCTGGACCACCCACGGGCGTCTTGGATGCCCACATGGACTGAGGACCTTTGTCACAATCATGTCCGGATCCCTGTACTCAAGTCCAGTTATACTCGCACATCTCTGGTTACACTCGTGCACTCCCGGTGGCAGACTCGACTTATAGTCATGCACACTTCTCCTGATCTGTCACTAGACTGAAACCTATGCTACCCTGACCGGACTTAGACCCGGACTTACATGCTATACACTTTAGCTCCACCAGTGGTGGGCGTCCTGGATGCCCACACCACTGCAAACTAGGCCTGTGACAATGTTGCCTCAGAATTGGCCCCAATCACCTAATAATCTCCTTCGGGGAACCAGTACCAGTTCCCAATAAGGAAGGTCACAGCCACTGGATGCGACCTCCATATATGGGCATGCACAGCTAGGCAATGGCACGGGTACGGGTAACCCGCACGGGTTACGGGTACGGGTATCTGCGGGTACGGGTACGGGTACGGATTTGGCAACCCCTGCAAAACCCGTACCCGTACCCGTACCCGTTGCCTAATCAAGCCTTGCATGGCCGTGGAAATACCATTTACAGTAATTTGTTACATGCTGATTTTGCGCTGATCTTTTCATCACATACACACCAACCGAGCCAAGCAGCGCACATCGACGACAACACAACTCAGGCTAAGCTGTGTGCAGCCACGATACATCTTTCCTCCAGCATGCAACATACCCCCTCACATGCACGTCAACCAATTCAAGCATACCCGTCAGCGCAACGCACACCACCCTTAACAACTCACGCAGCTACAATGATCACGCCCACTACCCATGGGCCACGCCAGCCCCCTCACACATAACCACAGTGACTCGGAGTGGTGCACGCGCGACACGATGCAGCCACCGCCGTGACGACATAAGCTTTCTCTTTTTCTCGTTTATTAATGAGCTAACTACTTGCGCAGCTTTCAAGCCTATGACGATTAACCTGCTTGTATTCAGCTGCACCCACATGTTTTCATGCCCACTCGCGTCTTATCAGCCCAACCCATTCTTTATAACTCCACCCGCACGTTTTCAGCCGTACTGACTCATATTCAGCTGCACCCATGTATTCAGCTCGTTTCAGGCTCACCTGTGCGTTTTCAGCTGCACCCGGTTTGTTTTCAGTCCCTCCCACTCGTTTTCACAACTTTTCAGCCCCACTCACTTGCTTCAGGCCTACCCATGCTTTTCAGCTGCACCTGCTCATTTTCAGGCCCACTCGTGCGTTTTCAGTTCCTCCCGCTCGTTTTCAGTCCCTCCCGCTCGTTTCAGGCCTACTCACGCACTTTCAGCCCCTCCTGCTCGTTTTCAGGCCCACTCGCTTGCTTTAGGCCCACCCATGCTTTTCAGTTGCACCCGCTCATTTTCAAGCCCACTCGTGCGTTTTCGGTCCCTCCCGCTCGTTTTCAGCACCACTCACTTGTTTCAGGCCGCTGTACCCATGCATTTTCAGCCGCATCCGGCTCGTTTTCAGTCTGCATTTGCAGCCCCACCCGCTTGTATTCAGTGCCACCCGCTCGTTTTCAATGCCACCCACTGGTTTTTGGCTGCGCCTACGCGTCACTCGCTCGTTTCCTCATTGTAGTATACTTATACCTGTCATAGATAGTACATATGTATCAGACCCGCGGGTATACCCGTCACGGGTCACCTCGCGGTCCACATCCATGAACCCGTCAGTGAACCCCTACCCGTTGAGGGGGTACGGGTATTCCGCGGGTACGGGTACGGGTACGTCGTGCATACCCGCGGGTATACCCCTGCCATTGCCTACGCGTTGGGACCGGGCACTCTCTTCTCATCGCCGATGCAACCTTCGGCCTGCCTGCCTGTGACATTATGAGGCGGTATGTCCTCTCTCGCGACTCCCTGTGGCGATATCGTCCTGAGCTCTGGCTGCGTTTTTCGGGCCAGGTTCCACTCGTTCGTGGTTCATGGCCCGCTTGCGCCAGCTCTTCCCTGACCCAGGAATTGCAGGTCACTCTATGCGGGCCGGCGGTGCCACTACCCTGGCACTTCGTGGAGTTGCACCTTACCTCATTCAGGCTGCAGGGCGCTGGTCTTCGGACGAATGGCTAAAATATATTAGGAGGCATCCATCCTACAGCAAGCGCTTATTCACGCTCATCCTGTCCCATGAGTTCTGTCTTGTATTACATACACGAAATAGATTTGTTCTCTCTCTGTCTCTCTTCTTCTCGCCTCTCCCTCCTCACACCTCATAGCCCAATAGCCAACAACCAACAGCAGTCCACACTTCGGAGTTCGCAACAGCCCTTGATCAAGAGCTTCCCGCAACTCGCACAGACTCGTCACAGCTTCGTTAAGCTCGCCACAGTCTAACGCTGAATGTCTGATTGCTCGCTACTCGAAAATTTTATAGGGCTCTCCTGAGTAGGAAACTGGGAGAGCTGCTTTCGGCTAAATGACCAGGTGCTGAGACGGATGACTGTGTGACCAATGAAACAAGAGGCCCATTAACACTCTCCACAGCGGCTGGAGTATAACATTTGTAAACAACGTCAGCCACTGTGGCTGACGCTGCGGACTGCGAAAAAAAATACATGTACAACAACGTTAGGGTTACAATATTTTATTATAGTAGTAGTGATAGTTTATTGAGTCTTGCAAACCGCTGATGTACGCTTTCCACATCTCCATCTTCATCTGCCATCTCCATCGTAACATCGCCCTGCGCTGCATCATCCACTTCAATGTCTTCTGCAGCGACCGAGGACGGCCCTGTGGTCACAGTTCTCTCTGCTGCTTTCGCAAGTGCTTTTCTTCGCTCCTTCATCAAAGCCGCATTCACAGTTCCCGCCTTGCCTCGCGTCCGAAGCTCGAAGACAGTCTCTGCAGGCCTGAAGGCGCCCACA
This sequence comes from Melanogaster broomeanus, assembly GCA_014904935.1. Taxonomy (NCBI): domain Eukaryota; kingdom Fungi; phylum Basidiomycota; class Agaricomycetes; order Boletales; family Melanogastraceae; genus Melanogaster; species Melanogaster broomeanus. The sequence goes on along the minus strand of MU123903.1, from coordinate 3,151 downwards.
GCACGGACCATCGCACGTCTTTTTTCTTCTCTCTCTCTTTCCTCGTCGACCGAGTGGCCATCAACGTCGTCCGCTCTGGCCCGTCGCATGAGCGACAATACGGGATGCACGCCTTCGGCATCCCTGGCCCACCCACCGCCCGACTTGGCTATCTCCTTAGTGCGCTTGTAACTAGCAGCGCTCGCTTTCCCCCGACTTCGCTCGTACATTGATTGTTCGCGTTCCATGACACCGAGGAGACCGGGTAAGCTGTGGTGTGAGGCGTGCAACGTACGGACTATTAAAAGCCTGTAAAACTCTGTAAGGAAGTAGGAGCGCAAGTGATGGCGACCGGTGGCAGCAACAACCACCACAGCGCACGACCGGGGATCCCAAGCGCATACTAGCGCAACAATGGCACCCACACATGCTAGAAGACCAGGCGCAAGCCAAACGGCCCTGCAGTGCAGCGCAACGAGACGGCGTGAGCGCGACTGTGAGAGCAACACCCCCAAGTGTGCCACTTGAGGGGAGTGGGCTGCCCAGAGGCGCACGAGCGGCGCATGCACAGGCCAACAGCACGGCGCAACTGCGCACGACGAAGGTCCCCATGCATGGGCAGAACGGCACATCGGCTGCGCAACGAGCGGCACTAGCCGCGACATGAAACAAGCTGAAACAGCTCTGCTAGCTGCAGTCGGAGCGTGTCGAGGCGACCATGTCGGATATCTACGGGCGTGCCTGGTATGTCGTCACGAGGACTAACATAATTGTACATGTATGCTACCGTTTACGCTTGTGTACCTATCCAATATATATAGTGGGCAAGGGATCGATGGGACGCTCTCCCATCGATTATCACCTTGTCCAGGTCCACCGTTAGCCTGAGCCCCAGTCTCCGCCAACGCCAACCCTATTCTATCAACAGACCAGCATTGCATAGGCTATGCGACGACGTACCTGAGCCATGCATACGACCTACGAAACACCCGAAGCGACCCGTTGAGCCTGCCAACCCGCCACGTCGACGTGGACAACTCAAAACGCGACCCGCGAAAATCAGTCAAGCACACGCATATGAGAAAACACGCACCCAGGCACGTCAAGCCCATTCCGGACCAGTTGTACAAGAGATGCCGGGGAGCGTCCCGGACACCCACCAGTCGAACGCCGCAGACCCTATCAGCGAGATATGCAAGACGCGCCACCACTTGCTAAATCGAGCAATCACGCAAGCGTAGTACAGTACTGCGAAACACGCTGCAAGTTGTATATGGATTTCATTCACTCGTTTATTGGGACAAGTTTACTGATAAGTATCCACTCCTTTTAGTGATATTCTTAAGTCCATCCTTTTGATTATGTCCATGCTCCGTTTGTGGGGAGTCTGTTGGAAAACAAACTGTCGAGTGGTACGCCACCGCTGACATAATCACGTACTAGTAGTACATTCTACATGCGTAGTTACTTGTACCTTAGTTTGGTTTACCATACCGAAAGCTGGTTTACTACACTGAAACTATCCGTTCCTATAATCTCTCAACATGTCATCCCCAGGACTGCCTACATCGTTTTCGTCGACTGTGCCGCTTGCCTCGTCATCCAACAGTGACCCTATCATCCTGCACAACTCCGGAGCGTAAGTTTCCATGTCCCAAGCCATGTCCTCGAGGGAGAAGTCCTCCAGCTGTTTCGTGGTTGTGCTCAATGCGCCAAAGTGCCACCCACCATCCTCTGACGCGATCTTTTTGAGCTCCATAAGGTATGTGCATTGCACGATCTCACTTGCATGCCTTATCAACTTGTTATCATTCAAAGGATGATTTATTAGGAGCGAGAAAATGTCGGTGAAGCATGTGAGAAGGTCATGTATTGATTGATTGTCGTTATGTTGCTGAGAGGTCAGTAAGGATATAAAGAACTGAGTTGGTGTAAAACCACAGCGCTGGAGTGCCTCAATGGCTGTGTGCAGTGAGCGTTCCATTGTGGAAAGCGTACTATCAGCAGTATGCAAGACTCAATAAACTATCAACTACTATAATAAAATATTGTAACCCTAACGTTGTTGTACATGTATTTTTTTTCGCAGTCCGCAGCGTCAGCCACAGTGGCTGACGTTGTTTACAAATGTTATACTCCAGCCGCTGTGGAGAGTGTGAGGGAGCTTAAGGTTGTGCTGGGTTTGAATTTGTTGGATCATGTGACTTTGCTTTGTAATACTACCACTCAGATATCACTAAGTCCCTCTCCCTAGCAAGTCGCCCTCACACTCGAAACAGCGGTGGGAAGGAGCCTGGCGGCGTGCCAGACATCTTTGGCAGCCTGTCTGTGGTGTAAGTTATGTATTACGTGACGAGTCGAGGTCGAATTACATCATAATGTCAAATACATAACCACACGAGAGGGGAAGGCGGAACTAATCTCGAAGTTGGTAAACATCCTATGACACGGGAACTTCACTTAAGTACTTGGGCCCAGTCTCAAATCCATCCTGCAGTTTCCGTACCAGCTTAAACGTCCTACTGGTGCTACCAGCTTCACCATACCAGTACACGTGCATTAAAAATATGGACCCAGAATTTAAACCACATCAGTTACAGAGCCGCAACGTGAAAATATTCGATTATGAAGGTGTCGTTATTGCTGGTGGATCCATTTTGTTCATTCCTTCGTTGCCTCACTAACGTGTGCAGGGTTCTGGCAGTATGGTACTGTCCAGTGGCACGAGTTCTACAGATACTTGAGCACACTTGTCGTTGCTACTACCACGACTTGGTCAATTTTCGAATTTGACCCTGCGAACCAGCAACGCGGTGCGCCATGCCCGCCTGGAGCACAGATCGTGCAACCAGGATATTATATACTGGCCTCCAGTAGTGAGTAGCCAATCGAGTCTTCGTCGCTGACTCGCGTTCAAGCTTCTCACTTAACGACCAGCTGGTGAATCTGTCCGTGTGGGTCTGGTGCCCAGACTCCCACGTCCCCGCAACCCGATGCATTCTGATGCCCCTGGCAGTGAGCGCGTGCGCGAATGCTCAAATCCTCTTCAGAGATTCCGCTCACTATTTCCCTTACAGGAGCCTCACTATCGCGACCGTGCACTTGCTAGAGACGGCAGATGCCTCTTCACGGGGTTGCAAACAGAGACGTATAGTCGTCTTAAAGTTGCGCA
>MU123902.1:0-52361 GCA_014904935.1 Melanogaster broomeanus | reverse complement strand
TTGACTCAGTTGTATCTGCACTCTTAGGTAAAGGCTTTTTTACTCCGCCCCTCTTTTCTCGTTACATGTAACTTACAGTATTGGACCTGGGCTACTTGCGCCAACTCATTCTAGTGCTCGAATCTTGCAATGTGCAACCTCCACAAACATCTCAAGACTCAGGCTAGTGGATTATACGCATATATATGTATACAGAGACGAATTGTTGTACTATATATTGTCTGATCTCAAATATCACTTGTATTTTGTCCAAAGTGTGACTGTTTTCCAGTTGCATATAGTTGCTGACTAGCTGAATAATTTTTGTGTGTGCTTGAAACTCCTGCAGGCAGTGACAGTAACCTCTGGCAACAGTTCCATGGCTTAAATCCGTTATTGAGTAGGCTTTCATCCTGCCAGAGACATGCCGGAGCACAATTCATTTCGTGCTCTTAGTGCTACTACCTAATCTGTAATCAACGGAGGTGCCAAATACGGCTAGCCGCCCTGACAGTATGGAATAGTGCCCATAACAAAATCAATGAAACTTGAAGTTGGTCGAGCTCGCGCTCGAAAAGAGAAAATGTTCAAGGACACAACTTGAAGCTTGTGACCTGTGAGGCAGAGAGGGACTGGAGAAAGCAGAAAAGCGCCGAACTCGATGGATCAACCGTAAGTCGGAGTCACCTGTGCCCAAGCCCATCTTTGAGGGTGGATAGGAACAGCGACAACAATGAGGACATGGATTCTGATGGTGGTGGAAGTCAAGACGAGGGACTGACAGTCTATCTCCCTGATTTACGGAATGATAACTAACGATCTTACTGATGCACTCTTTTTGGCACTGAGGCAATTGGTGGTGTAAGTGCGATAAAGCCTCAAATTCAAATTTCAGACTCTCTGCCTATGGTACAACGACGAGGACCTTCGAGATTAGTACATGACTTAGTCTAGGAAGCAACGGGAGTCCTACATGTTCAAGTGATGTTTCAGTCGTTTGCAATTGTTGGGGTTCGGATATCGTGCATGTGGAACGGACAAGAACTGGGCAGTTGACTCTTGGAGGCCGACCAGAAAGTAGAAGATAACGGAGAAAACAGCTTGGACGATGAACGTGATCGGGATGTCGACAACTGTATGCGCAAGACTTTCTATGAATGGGGAATACATCGCTCGTCTGTAGTGGCGGAGGACGATAGGGCGTTGAGCAAACAGAGCGCTAATTTCTGCCATGGCTGAAAGAGAATTGTAGAGCAGAGCTCTGTAAGAGAGAAACGGATGAGAAATTCGTGTCGTCATATGTACAGATATCCCAGGAGTCCACGTGATCCAAGAACCCCGGGCCAAGACTTGAAGTTTGAAGTTTGAAGCTTGATCCATGGGGCCTTGACGTGATTAAGGCTGGCGTACTACTTGATGCTTCTGACGAGGAATATCCAGAACAGATTCCACTGGATGAAACTGAGCTATAAGGGTTTAGAGACGATTGAGGCGGAGGTGTGTTGAACAGTGGATCCATGAAGGTCAGCTCGTGTGTACCGTCGAAGACTACTGGGTCTTAGTCTTAGGCTCTTAGCGACACTCAGTTGCTGTCCAGTGCTACTTACTATTCCCCGAGTAGCCCGATGGGAAAATCATACAACCTACATACGAATGCGCCAATAACAATACCGTCAAACCCTGTCGAACCACGCTTCAGCCCGGTCTTGCACACTGTGAGATATCCTCGCACGCTCCCACAACCATCCATGCATTCCAGTCAGCCCAAACCCGACAACTTGCCCATCTTCGATCACAAATTCCACTGTCGCTTCTGCTTTCTCGATATGCCCTGTTTCGAACGGCGTCACATCCTTGCCATATCCATGGGGGAATAGGGTCGTGAAGTCGATGCTGAATATAGAACCTTGCTGGTATCGCATGCGGACGTGCGATGCCCACGTGCGGGGCCATTCTGCCAGTAGCTCGAGAGAGGGCACTGAGGCGCCTCGTGCGACATCAACGGTAGTGAAGTCGGATTGAACCTTGGCACAGTAGGAGGATGCGCTCGATGGAGCACAGAGCGTGAAGGTGCCATAACCAGCGTTGGTGTAAGTTCCGGCGAAGTCAGTCAGAGAAACCGTGGGGCTCCAGGCGCTGGGTTTGGTGATGGGTTTGGGAGGGGAAGAACCGTCAGCGCTGGACTGCCGTGTTAGTGAGATTAACGAATGACAAAAGACAACAAACCTTGAGAGGGTCAATGAGCTATCCAGATGCAAGGCCGCATCAAAAATACGATTCAAAATTGTCGCCATGGGTTTAATTTGATCGTAACCGTTCACGAACACGGTTACACCGATCTCATCACTCGGCAAGAAAGAGACCAGTGTATTAAACCCAGGGAGGCCCCCTGAGTGTTGCACCACCTGATGTACCATTGCTAGTCAATTACTTGACGTGCAGGATACACGACTGAAGGCCTTACGTCGTGTCCGCGATATGAACTACGGGACCAACCCATGCCATATCCGGCGATTGAATACTCGGAATCGATCGGATGGTCAGTATCAATGGCGTAAGAATAGGAGACGTTCTGATACACAGATAGAGGGATGAAAGCTTTGTTATGATGAACGCCTTCGTTGATCCACATTAAAATCCACTTGGACTATACAAGACTATGAGCAATGTGACAGATTGTACATCGGAAGAGACGAGACCTGACCATATCAACAGCGCTCGATATAACGCCCCCAGGACCTGCAAACAGGAAAGCTGTATCTTCGGAGAACCACTGAGGAAGCCGTCGGCCATCTTTTGTCCATCCTTGCGAGAACTTGCCAGATGACTCTGCCTTCTCTGGGGAGAAAGTAGAAGACGACATGCCCAGTGGAGAGAAAATTCTCTCTTCCACGAAGGACGTGTATGGTTTATCGGCGTATGTCGCGATAATGTGTGCCCCGACCACATACATCTACGCGGAATACCTCTAGTCAGTCGGGTGCGCGGTGAGGGGAATATATAGCATTACAATATTGTTGTATGACCATTGCTCTCGCAGCTCAAAGGCCGGACGTAGGTATCTCAGTCGTGTGAGAAAATCGTGCGGGGTGTCCAATGGCCCGTATGACAAATCGTGCCTACGCTCGAATTCACATGAACAAAGATGATGGTGGAAAAGAGGAGTAGTCACCGTGGTAAACCAGATACGTGAGACAGGATGTCGCGAAGATTGGCTCTCTCCGAGGCCCACTCGTCCATGAGCTGCCACTCTGGCAGCAGATCCTTCAGTCTGGTATGCCAGGTTATCTCAGTCAATCCGGGGGGGGAGAGCTGTGACGTTTCGGCCGTTGGCGAAATCGTCGATAAGGAGGCCGAGGGCTGTTGCACAGAACGCTTTCGATACGGAACCCATGTGAAACAAGGTCTACGAATGACCACCAACTTGAATATCAGTGACGGCGAGATTTCGAGTAGAACGGATATCGGGTACTTACATCTGGTGTTATTTCATCACCATCTTCGGTCCTGTATCCCCAGGAGTGGAATTCGGGAGGTCCATGTTTTGGAACGACAGCCACGGATAGCCCAGTCATATTCTCGGCTGCTAGAGTTTCTTCGATAAAGGCCGAGAGTGCTGGAGTGATAACTCGACATCGCCTGCACTGCCAGTACGAGCTCCAGATAATCTGAGTGAAGCTGGGGTAGGTGTACGTTAGCAGAGGCAAAGAAACCAAGCCCAAGCCGGTTGCAAGCAGGAGTGCCATGATAGTTCCACAGCAATCGTCAGTTGCTGAGGGCAGTCGATAAACCTATAGGCGTGAAACTGGTCACTGAGTATTGAGTACTGAGTAGCAGAAGGACTGACTAAGAGGTTCAACGTTCAACCATGAACGCATCAAATACAATTATAGCCCAGAACTACTTATCACTGCTCAGTTACCCCTTCACGTATTCTTCCAATCCCGTCAACATATCGGTGATGACGATAGTCGTACTTAAAGGCACTGGGTTGACCGCCTGCCAGATCCAGTCAACTCTTCCAGGTATTCCTGGTGGGAGGTTCATGTGAGCCTGTGACAAGCCCGTGGGCACGAAACGAAGACGGGAGTTTTCTTTGCAATAGAATCCTTAGTGACTAAAAAGGAAACCCCTTTGCCTAGAGCACAGATACAATATTGATATTATTGTCAAGTCACAGTTACATTGGGAACTTATATGGTGACCAGATCCATGAATGAGCTAATGGACGCAGGGCAGGGATATATTTTATACACTGAAGTATTGAAAATAATAAAGAGACAGGCATGCTAGAAAGAAAGCTACAAAAAAACCCACAAAAGTGAGAAAGCCGAGCTGAAACAACACTATATTGAAGGGCAGGACTGATAGTGGGTGCTGTCACGGGTAGTAGTAAGGAGAAGTACAACACTAAGGTGAGGCAGGAAAGGAAAAGAGACAAGGGAAAAGAAGACTTACCACTTGAAGTTGGCGAAGGTGAAGATCCGGACGTCGGCGTACTTGAATAACCCGACCAGAACCAGAACGGTTGAGTACCACCTGAGCTTGTATCTCCACGGACAAAAGCAGAACAGGGGGGCCAGGGAAGGTGTAGGTCAAAGGCAGGTTGTAAATCTATCGCCCAACCTCAGTCTTCACAATACAGTTTTAAAAGAAAGGCTCACGTTAGGGATCATAAATTCCTGGATCATCATCCGAGTAGCACCCTGGGAAGGAACACTGTTCAGTGCTCGTCGCTGCACCAGTGCCTGAGCCGCCGATGTTAAGTTGGATGCAAGCTAGGTAGAACTCGGCGCCGCCAACGGACATGGCATTCTGGAGGGCGATGAGCTCCGAACGGAGAAGGTATTCACCAGAAATGATGTTGGAAGGGATCGTCACGTTAGCAGGTTGGCCGGCCACTGGATGTACAGGGGATCGCAGTGAATGTGAGTGAGATCATTCGCAAATATTTGTATTATCACGTACTGATGTTGGCTTGGTACCAGGTTGTGTCGTCGTCTTTGACACCAAGCTCTGAGACTTTGAACCACTCGGCGTTTGTGGAATCGTAGGTAGAGCAAGAATCAGTGCACTTCGCCATGTAATGCATAATGGGTCCGACGCCATGACCCCACTATAAGAAAGAATGTCAACTCTTATATCTCATGGACTGTTGGGGTGACAAGCTGAGATGGAACACAAGATGAGTCACTCACGTTCGAGTCACCCTGTAGACCCGCCCACCCAGTGAACCTGGAGCTGGCTTCCTGGATTGGCATTGGCAACGTTCGCGGCTAGCGTTGCATTCATGCCACAGTTTATAGACGGATTAGTCGCGCCTTTGACAGGCTCAATCATTGAAACCTATTCAACGGAGACTACGGTGTCAGATTCAGACAGTAGGACGTCAATGGACTACTGCGATCGGACTGACCAGTCTTATAACACTGGGATCCGTAGTAACCACCAGGCTCATTGCCGGGGTATGATGTCCCATCTATGGTCACGGACGCGATAAATCCATGTGCTGAGACGAGAACGGGGAGTAGAGGAGCTAAGGAGAATGTCAGGAGGATTTGGATCATCCTAGGCTTGTCGACGCGTCGAGAGAAATGTTGGATACATCAGAGCAGGGAAGAAGGTTGGTTCACTTATAGGCAGCCATCATCTCCACACGCGCGGCAGGCTACAAAATACAATATTATGGAGAAGAAGTATACGATCAATGGTACATACTTGGCGGATATCAAGCCACACACGTCAACACAACCCTGTCAATACAGCACTGCATGTCAATGCACGGCCGATCACAGCAGATACAGCATCACGGCTAAGGTCAAGCCAAGGTTAGTCGACTCGTGAGCATGGCTAACCGAAAGCACTACACCTCGAATCCTTGCTGGAGACTGAATGTCAAGCTCGTGGATTCAATATTATTTTTCGTCCGAAGTTCATTGCAACCTCGATTTATTGAGCAGTGGCACTGACGGGACAATACGTGGTATAGTCTTAAGAGAGCAGCTTCAAACTTAAAAGGCCTGACGTTTCGTAAGTTCAATGTAAGTTACTACATGTAGTACCTGGATTTTCCCCATAATATGTACCGCCGCACGATCATGGTTACATAAAGCAGATTCATTTCAACTCAGCCGGGCCTACGCTCTAATCAGATATGAAAGCTTCATAAATGGTACAACGACACACATGCTTACTATAACACATGATATACAGATATCCGAAAGAGTATACAACACTAGTGAGACAGAAGTCGAAGTGAAGCGGTGAATATATAAGTTACATCGCAACGAGAAAAGAGCGCTGGAGTAAAAAGAACGAGAGGAAGAACGAGGTGCACCGCAGCTCCAGGTGATCTGAAGAGAAGCCTGGGGTGGACAGACGGTACCAGAGCAAGGAAAAGCAAGCCCAAGCCAGTTGCAAGGAGGAGTGCCATGATAGTTCCACAGCAATCGTCAAGCGCTGAGGAGAGTCGATAGACTCATGGCTCGAGACCCCGGTCACTGAGATGCCCACTGTAGGGACTGACTAAGAGGTTCCAAGCATGAGGGCGTCAAATACAATTATATCTGAGAGCTACTTATCAAGTTATGCACCGACAGTGACCGACGGTTCCGCCTTCACGTAGGCCTAACCCCGTCAACATATCGGTGATGATATTAGTTGTACTTAAATGGCATTGGGTTCACCATCTGTTTGCCAGATCCAGCCCGCTCTTCCAGGAGGTTTGTGAACCTGTGAGGTACACGAAATGAAAGGCGCAGTTTTCTTTGAAATCTTGGTGACTAAAAAAGAAATCCCCTGTGCCTATGTACAATACCATGTTGTCAACTGTCAAGTTACATTGAAATTAGTTGTGGTGACCGATCCCATACATGAGCTCGGATAAATGCAGACGTAGGCTACGTTTCATACACTGGAAATATGAAATTTCAACAAGAGACAGACATGCTAGAAAAAAAAGGCGTACAACAAACCACAAAAGGAAAGCCGAGCTGAAGCAACACTATGTAGAAAAGGGAGGATGATAGTGGGTGCTGTCACGAGTGGTAAGAAAGTACAAGGATAACGTGGAACACACGAGGAAGAGAGCAACGGAAAAGAAGACTTACCACTTGAAGTTGGCGAAGGTGAAGATCCGGACGTTGGCGTACTTGAAGATCCCGACCCAGAACCAGAGGGTTGAGTACCCGCCTGAGCTTGCGTCCTCCACCGACAAAAGCAGCAACAGCGGGACCAGGGGAATGTGTAGGTCAACAGGCGGGTTGTAAACCTATCGCCGACTCAGTCTTCACAATACAGTATAGATGAAAGGCTCACGGTGGGTCATAAATTCCTGGATCAGTATCCGAGTAGCACCCTGGGAAGGTACACTCTTCACTGCTCGTCGCTGCTCCGGTGCTGAGCCGCCGATGTTAAGTTGGATGCAAGCCAGATAGAACTCGGCGCCGCCAAGGGACATGGCCTGCTGGAGGGCGATGACTCAGAACGGAGAAGTATTCGCCAGAAATGATGTTGGAAGGGATGTCACGTTAGCGCGGTTGCCGGCCACTGGACCTACAAGGGATCGCAGTGAATGTGAGTGAGATTCGCAAATATTGTATAAGGAAGGAGTCATTTTTGAAAAGACCGTGGGGGTATCTGGTGGGACGAGGATTCCCAACTCGTGTGATTTTTATAAGGAGGATCTATCAGTGACTTGTTGACCATCGCTAATCGATGATGTTTTTTCTGCCTTCACTTCCAAGCATCCCAAACAAAAGGTGACGTGAGTGCGAATATGGAAGAACTTGAAGTAAGTTACAAACAAAGCAAGGATACGCGGGCAAGTTTTCGATTTGCACCCGCGTAATCCTCAAAAGGAAACCCCCTTTATCTAAGAGAGCAGACACGCTTACTAGTAAGTCAACAACAAGGATCCTTCGAGATTAGTATGTACACGAGTTACTCCTACATGTTCAAATGATGTTTCAGTCGTTCGTTTGGATGAGTGAATTCGCCAAGGTCAGCTCCTGATTACTGTTCCCCTTAACGTCGAGACTACTGAGTCAAGTTAGCGACGCTCTGGTTGCTGTCCAATGCTACTTACTATTCCCCGGATAGCCCGATGGGAAAATCATACAACCTACATACGAATGCATCATGATCGCGATTACCGTCAAGCCCTGTCGAACCACACTTCAGCCCGATCTTGCACAACTGTGAGATATCCTCGCACGCTCCCACAACCATCCCTCCAGTCCACTCAGCCCAAACCCGACAACCTGCCCATCTTCGATCACAAATTCCGCTGTCGCGTCTGGTCTCTCGATATCCCCTGTTTCGAACGGCGTCTCATCCTTACCATATCCATCCGGGAATAGGGCCGTGAAGTCGATGTTGAAGATGAAGCCTTGCTGGTATCGCATGCGAATGTGTGACGACTCTATGCGAGGCCATTCTGCGAGTAGTTCGAGAGAGGGCTCTGAGTTGCCTTGTGCGTAGTCGACGGCGGTGAAGTCGGAGTGAACCTTGGCGCAGTAGGACGATGCGGTCGATGGGGCACAGAGCGTGAGGGTGCTATAACCAGTGTTGGTGTAAGTTCCGGCGAGGTCGGTCAGAGAAACCGTGAGGGCTCCAGGCGCCGGGTTTGATGGTGGGTTTGGGAGGGGAAGAGTCGTCAGCGCTGGGCTGCTGTATTAGTCAGATTAATGAGATGTCCAAAGACAGCAAACCTTGAGAGGGTCAATGAGCTATCCAGATGCAAGGCCTCATCAAGAATCCGATTCAAAATGTTTACAACTGGTTTAGCTTGCTCGTCACCATTCGATAACACGGTTACACCGATCGCATCACTCGGCAAGAAAGAAACCAGTGCAGTGAACCCAAGAATGCCTCCTACGTGGTAGACCACCTGTTGCACCGTCACTGGTCAATTACTTGACGTGGAGGTAGACAAGTGAAGGCCTTCACATCGTGTCCACGATACGAACTACGGAACCAACCCATGCCATATCCGACGATTGAATGTTCGGAATCGCGTCGGATGACCACTAGCAACGGCGTAAGAATAGGACACGTTCCTGGTACACAGATGGAGGGATGAGAGCTTTGTCCCCGTGAACGCCCTCGTTGAGCCACATTGCAACCCACTTGGACTATGCAAGACAATAAGAAACGGGACAGATGGTAAATCGGAAGAGATAGGATCTGACCATATCAACAGCGCTCGAAATAACGGCCCCAGGACCTGATAACAGGAAGGCTATATCTTCGGAGCAACACTCAGGAAGCCTTCGATCACCTTTTGTCCATCCTTGCGAGAACTTGCCAGATGACCCTGCTTGCTCTGGGGGAAAAGTAGAAGATGTCATGCCCAGCGGAGAGAAAATTCTCTCTTCGACGAAGGACGTGTACGGTTTACCGGCGTATGTCGCGATAATATGGGTGCCGACCGTGTACATCTATGCGGATTGCCTCTAGTCAGTCAGGTGCGCGATAAGGGGAATATAATATATAGCATTACAATATTATTGTATGACCATTGCTCTCGCAGTTCAAACGCAGGACGCAGATATCTCAGTCGCGTGAGAAGATCGTCGCGGGGTGTCCAATGGACCATGCGACAAATCGTGCCTACTCCCGAATTTACATGAGCAAATATGACGGGGGAGAAGTAAGATGAGCAGCAACCGTGGTAAACCAGATACATAAGACAGGATGTCGTGAAGATTGGCTCTCTCCGAGGCCCACTCGTCCATGAGCTGCTAGTCTGGCAACAGATCCTTGAGTCTGGTATGCCACGTTATCTCAGTCAATCCGGGTGGGAGGGCTGTGACGTTTCGGCCGTTGGCGAAATCGTCTATGAGGAGGCCGAGCGCTGTTGCACAGAACGCATTCGATACGGAACCCATGTGAAACAAGGTCTACGAATGACCACCAACTTGAATATCAATAACGGCGAACTACGAGCAGAACAGATTTCAGGTGCGTACATCTGGTGTCATTTCATCTCTGTCCTCTGTCCTATATCACCAAGTGTGGAATTCGGGAGGTCCATGCTTTGGAACTACGGCTACGGATAGCCCAGTCATATTCTCAGCCGCTAGAGTTTCCCTCGATAAAGGTCGAGAGCGCTGGAGTGATAACGTCGACATGACCTCCATGCCAGTACGACCTCCAGGTAATCTGAGAGAAGCTGGGGTAGACGTACGTTAGCAGAGGCAAGGAAAGCAAGCCCAAGCCGGTTGCAAGGAGGAGTGCCATGATAGTTCCACAGCAATCGTCAAGCGCTGAGGAGAGTCGATAGACTTATGGCTGAGACACCGGTCACTGAGATGCCCACTGTAGGACTGACTAAGAGGTACAAGCTTGAGGGCGTCAAATACAATTATATCTGAGAGCTACTTATCAAGTTATCACCGACCAGTGACCGACGGTTCCGCCTTCACGTAGGCTCCTAACCCCGTCAACATATCCGTGATGATATTAGTTGTACTTAAATGGCATTGGGTTCACCATCTGTGTGCCAGATCCAGTCCGCTCTTCCAGGAGGTTTGTGTGAACCAGTGAGGTACGAAATGAAGGCGCCAGTTTTCTTTGAAATCTTGGTGACTAAAAAGGAAATCCCCTGTGCCTATGTACAAATACCATGTGTCAAGTTACATTGGAAATTAGTCTGGTGACCAGATCCATCAATGAGCTGATAAATGCAGACGTAGGTTATGTTTCATACACGGGAAATATTGAAAATTCACAAAGAGACGAGCATGCTAGAAAAAAAAGCCTACAACAAAAACCACAAAAGTGAAAAGCCGAGCTGAAGCAACACTACGTAGAAAGGGAGGATGATAGTGGGTGCTGTCACGAGTGGTAGAGAAGTACAAGATAACGTGAGACAGGAAGAGAGACAACGGAAAAGAAGACTTACCACTTGAAGTTGGCGAAGGTGAAGATCCAGGACGTCGGCGTACTTGAAGAACCCGACCCAGATCCAGACGGTTGAGTACCGCCTGAGCTTGCGTCCTCCACCGACAAAAGCAGCGACAGGCGGGACCAGGGAACTGTATAGGTCAAAGGCGGGTTGTAGACCTATCGCTGACTCAGTCTTCACAACACAGTTATGGATGAAAGGCTCACGGTGGGGTCATAAATTCCTGGATCAGTATCCGAGTAACACCCTGGGAAGGTACACTCTTCACTGCTCGCCGCTGCTCCGGTGCCTGAGCCGCCGATGTTAAGTTGGATGCAAGCCAGATAGAACTCGGCGCCGCCAAGGGACATGGCCTGCTGGAGGGCGATGAGCTCAGAACGGAGAAGATATTCGCCAGAAATGATGTTGGAAGGGATCGTCACGTTAGCGGGTTGACCGGCCACTGGACACACAAGGGATCGCAGTGAATGTGAGTGAGATTCGCAAATATTTATAGTATCACGTACTGATGTTGGCTTGGTACCAGGTTCGTGTCGTCAGTCTTCGACACCGAGCTCTGAGATCTTGAACCACTCGGCGCTTGTTGAATCATAGGTAGAGCAAGAATCAGTGCACTTCGTCATGTAATGCATAATGGGTCCGACGTTATGACCCCACTATAACAAATGTCAACCCTTATATCCCAAGATCGCTGGGGTAACTACTCGAGGGAATACAACATGAGTCACTCACGTTCGTGCCAACCGTAGACCCACCCACCCAGTGAACCTGGAGCTGGCTTCCTGGATTGGCATTGGCAACGTCCGCGGCTAGGGTCGAATTCATGCCACAGTTTATAGATGGATCAGTTCGCGCCTTTGACAGGGTTCAACCGTTGAAACCTATTCAACGGAGGACTACGGTGTCAGATTAAGACAGTAGACAATAGGACGTAGATGGACTACTGCGTTCGGACTGACCTGTCTTATGACACTGGGATTCGTAGTACCACCAGGCGCGTTTCCGGGGTATGATGTCCCATCTATGGTCACGGACGCGATAATATCCATGTGCTGAGACGAGAGGAGCTAAGGAGAATGTCAGGAGAAGGTGGATCATCCTAGGTTTGATCAACGCGTCGAGAGAACTGTTGGGCAGATCAGAGCAGGGAAGAAGATGGCGATCCACTCAATGGGCTGCTTGTTGGAATAAGGCGATAAAAAATGGTTGTGATGAGCGTCAACTTGAAAGGCAGAGGAGTGCAGTGAACGAGGGTGTCAGACACCATTGCAGGAGACGGATGGGACCACTTATAGGCAGCTATCATCTTGCACAAGCGCGCCAGGCTGCAAAACACGATATTATGGAGAAGAGCTAGTAGTACGATATCGATCAAGCCACAGTCCTAGCATTTTAAATTACACTGCACTATGTAGTACACAGCCAGTCACGCGCATGGCACTAACAAAACATCAAAACCAAACAAATATTGGTCATTGAGATTCTGACGCTTAGTGGCTGAATACTGTGCTTCTACTTAACCAAAAATCTGAAATCGAGCGTAGCGCCAAGTGGTCTAACGTTTTGCATGTAGCTGTAAGGTACAACGATACGTATGCTTAACACACGGTATACAGATATCCGAAAGAGTGGGTATAGAACACGAGCGAGACGAGAGAGTGGAAGTGAAGCGAAGAACATATAAGTTACAGGTATTGAGAAAAGAGGGGCGGAGTAAAGAGAACGAGAGAGAGGAAGCGCGCTGGGGATTCCATCTAAGATCTACATAGGGGGATCATATGTGGCGTGATATGGTATGTAAAACGGTGCCGACCTAAGGGCCCTGCCCTGTGGTCCCACCAGCTAACCCCGTTGACACCTCGGCAATAGCGTCAAGCTAGGGTAATCTATACGGCTAGAGGGCTGTATGGGGCAAGCACATCCTTCCGATTACCCGCACGGAGGGTGCCTTGAATGCGCTCAGTTAACGCGTCGAACTAGTCGGCGCTTGTGCATGCCTCTCTTGACATTTCCACGCTTAGCGAGCAACTCCTCGTTGGTCGAACGTGCCGTCAGATAGCATGTGCTCCCTGTATCAGTTGAGTTTCCGGTGGGCGATGCGGTTGGGGTAGGAGTGGCCGACGGAGACGCAGAAGGGGAGGAATGAGAGGAAGTGTTAGCGGGTGCTGTCACGAGTGGTAAGGAGGAGTACAACATAAGGTGGGGCGGGAAAGGAAGAGAGACAAGGGAAAAGAAGACTTACCACTTGAAGTTGGCGAAGGTGAGGATCCAGACGTTGGCGTACTTGAAGAACCCGACCCAGAACCAGAAGGTTGAGTACCACCTGAGCTTGCATCTCCACCGACAAAAGCAGCGACAGGCGGGCCAGGGAAGGTGTAGGTCAAAGGCGGGTTGTAAACCTATCGCCGACTCAGTCTCCACAATACAGTTATAGGTGAAAGGCTCACGTTGGGGTCATAAATTCCTGGATCAGTATCCGAGTAGCACCCTGGGAAGGTACACTCTTCACTGCTCGTCGCTGCTCCAGTGCCTGAGCCACCGATGTTAAGTTGGATGCAAGCCGGGTAGAACTCGGCGCCACCAACGGACATGGCGTTCTGGAGGGAGATGAGCTCGGAACGGAGAAGATATTCACCCGGATCGATGTTGGAAGGGATCGCCACGTTAGCAGGTTGTCCAGCCACTGGATATACAAGCGATACAGTAAATGTAACGAGATGATTCGCAAGTATTTATATTATCACGTACTGATGTTGGCTTGGTACCAGGTTGTGTCGTCGTCTTCGACACCGAGCTCTGAGATCTTGAACCACTCCGCGTTTGTTGAATCATAAGAAGAGCAAGAACCAGTGCACTTCGTCATGTAATGCATAATGGGTCCGACGTTATGGGGCCACTACAATAAATGTCAGCTCGCATATCTCATGGCCGCTGGGGTGACAACCCGAGGGCACACAAGATGAGTACTCACGTTCGAGTCACCCGTAGACCCGCCCACCCAGTAAACCTGGAGCTGGCTTCCTGGATTGGCATTGGCAACGTCCGCGGCTAAGGCCGCATCCATGCCACAGTTCATAGACGGATTGGTCGCGCCTTTGACAGGATCAATCGTTGAAACCTGTCCAACGGAGACTATGGTATCAGATTAAGACAGCAGATAATAGTAAAGTAGATGGACTACTGCATTCGGACTGACCGTTCTTATGACACCGGAATTCGAATTGTCACCAGGCTCATTGCCGGGGTATGATGTCCCATCTATGGTCACAGACCCGACATATCCATGTGCTGAGACGAGAACGGGGAGTAGAAGAGCTGAGGAGAATGTCAGGAGAAGGTGGGTCATCCTAGCTTGTCGACGCGTCGAGAGAATGGCTGGGTAGATCAGAGCAAGGAAGGGGATGGCGTCCGCTCAACGGGCCGCTTGTTGGAATAAAGGGATAAAAATGGTCGTGATTAGCGGTCAACTTGAAGGACAGATAAGCGCAGTGAGCGAGAACGAGAATGTCACAGACAGCTACAGGAAACGGACGGATCCACTTATAGGCAGACCATCATCTTGCACATGGATGTGGGACGGATACTGCACAGCGCGGCAGGCTACAAAAATACAATGGAGAAGAAGTACTAGTACGATCAATAATAACGGATATCAAGCCGCAGTGTTTGACGCTGGCTGCGCTGCCTTCGTTTCTTAATTTCGGGTTTCCTACTGGGGTAAGCTTCCACATGCATCGTGTTGGCCTCGAGGTAGGACGAGCTCCGACGATATGAATACATACGGGGGTACGTTGACCTGGATACTGCATGTTGCGAGCTGGATGAGGCGGGCATTATTGGAGCAAATGGGCTCTTCATTCTCCGAGTCATCGGAAGCGGAAACAACGTGCAGTCCTTTCGGTTTGGCGGAAACGGAACAAACTCAAATTGTTCCCAAGGTCGAGAGACCAAGGCTCAGCGCTCAGACTTCGCATTTATCTCAAGTTTGGGGAGCTTGAGCATTGCGCCAGGCTAAGCGACCTCCAGTTTGATGCCAGGGAGAGCGAAATAAGTCGTGCAAATTGCCGTAGTCTATTAATTATTGTTGTACCAGAAGGACTGCAAGGCGCTGGATTCCATGCCATAGCCAACAACGCTGCTGTCTTGAGGCGAAAGCCCTACCAGCCTGAGAAGGGGTGCCCGTCATGGTGGTAGTGAGTCGTCCCAATTACGGCGTAGAGTCACGGTGGCACTAGTACTGTGGCACAGGTACACACCGATACTAGTTGCAATCCGTCTTTCACCACTATTGTACCCTGACACAACATAATGCTGGTCGATCACTACCTTCTTGCCAGACGGAGTGTCACTCCCAACGTCAGACTGGATACTGAATGCTAATGGGAAGCTATGGCTGAACGAACACATATTGTGCAGGGCATCGGACTGTCAAGCAGGCTGGAGTCGGATGGACCTACTATGTACTTGCAGCATATCTCAGCACTCGAGTATCAAATTTCAACGTTTCAACATTGTTGACCTCGAGCTTTTCGTGTACTTGATTTCGACTAAACTCCCAAGTCAATCGCCAAAGAGAGAGGGTTAAACTGTACAAAGATTCCGGGAGCAGGCTCCCCAGTATGTAGTACCGTACTTGTAAATTATGCAAAGCAGGTCTGATACACATACAATCATGCTCCCAGTCATGCCAGTGATCGCAGGTGTTAGCGTCAACCGTGGGTCAGTAGGGGTCGTGGTGTAGGGGATCGTGGTCAAGGGACCCCTTCCATTACTGTACCCAGTCGGCAACACTGCACTCACCCAAGGGCTTATCACAAAAGCCAGATCTACCTCGGACACTATCGTTTGCCGTTCCTTGCTATGCTTATCATTCTCCTAGCGTTGCGCTCCTGACCTCGTGGTCCCACCCTCCCAAGGCAAGGCCATCGGTGCCAGTGAGGTAGAATCACAGAGCATCAGGAGGACCCCTGAAATAGCAACGTGGCCCAACTTCACGAATTTCGAGGTTACATATCATAGGGTTGCAGGTGGATCATGTGAAGCCACTAGATGCCCTGCTTCTCGGTCCTTGTATCCTAGATCGTGAATCATGGGTATCAGGGATAGATAACTTCTTGTCGGAAGCTTGGAAGGCTAAGGGGGTTACACTGATCGTTTTCTTCTGGGTACGAGGCCGCAAGCTGGGTCGCGAAGTGAGACATGACGCCCCGCTGGAAACGTGGCGTGAGCACGACGCTCGTGCACTGGCGGGTTCAGCATGGATCCACTGACTCCAGAGACGTGAGTGCCTAGGTTTGCTACTTACATAATTACATAATTTGTTGCTTTGACGAACTGAAATTTAAATTGTACACCAAAAGCGGTGCTGCCTACTACGACCCCTCAACATCTAATACTACACGAGTACTACTGTACGCTACGATCGATATATCCCAACGCGCCAAACACCAACACGCAGGATCGGACCTTGACCACATACTGGACCTTTCGAGGTACGTGTGCGAAGGTACGTGTGCTCGCCTGGTCGTGATACATCAGTAGCACTTGTTCCCTGCTGCAAGTACGGACATCAGTTCCGGATGCTGCATTGATGCGTGCTGCCTTACCGCCTCATCACCGGCTAATAACAAATTTTCGGACGCGCTGCCGCTGGCTAGTACTTTTTCATCAGTAGCCTTCTGCTTCTGGCGTGCACAAGTTGTACGAGGTAGCTATCATTGAACGAGGTGATCAATCAAGATGGCGGCCAGCGAAATAGTATTATCCCCTATTGATCCCCTAATAGTGGTCCTTCCGTGATTCACCTACAATTTGGCAGTCACAGTATGTTATGACAATCTCAATGTCCCTGCCAAAAGTGAGACTAGAGCATGGAATGACCATATGAGAGAGTAGTACTTCATCAAAGTATACGTATGGATCATAGATATACAATATTTTGTTTGTTAGAATAAATAATTACCAAGTTATTGGTGGTTCTTGATCAATTGATCACTGACTGACAGAACTACTGTAGATGCTTGTGATTGTCAAATACCATGTAATACTTTGGTGCACCTCGAACAAGGCCGAAGTTTGGAATGATAAATCAGTTTACTTCCGTTACTTGTAAGTAGTCAATCGATTATCGATCTCATGCTGTTCCTACAACAAGTGCCGAGCCTGGATCCAGTCGCCCACAATTCGCCTAGGTCGTGCGGTTCCTTCGCCAACTTGCTCCATGATATTATGTGACCTTGTGATCGAGACGGAAGGTGCCTGCTCGGACTCGGAGGTCGCACTATATTGTACGATGGAAGATCTTGGACGCCTCCTTCGTCGGCGAACTTCAGTCTCTTCCTATGGTGCAGCCGCGGCCGCCGCCCCATAACACTCAAGTACTCACGCTTCATATGAGGTTTGTGCAGTGGTTACCGTGACGATCAAGCTCAAGCCAGGGAAACACAGTGGTAGTTATGTAAGCTACATCCATAAGCGGCTGAAGTGTCTAAATATGACGTACTATTGTCTATTATTAAGCTATTGTATGATCATAACAGTAGACAGTACTATCAGGACAATCACAGGACAATGGTGATCCGGATACTATGGCAAGTGGATACTGCATTATGGCTAGGTTACTCCACTGTCGTTCAACAGATTCCACACGGAACCTATTGACCAGAAATATATACAACGTCCATCGTTGTTCGCTTCTCTCTCCGTTTTTTTTGTTTCTTCCCTCCAGACTACTTAGCAGGCCTTCCGTTCTTTGACGTCCTTGACCTTCCTTCAGAACTCATCCAGACCATCCCGGTTCTCTTCCGTCCTTTCCTGTCTGTCGGCCTTGCTAAACACCCCACCTTTCCTTCGGCGGGTCCATCCAACTTGTAGTCTTCACCAGTCAACAATCGCATTATCATGATCGCCTTCACGCTCTTCTCTCTTATCCTTCCAGCTCTCGTTTCAGCCCACGGCTATGTCGCCCAGGTCACTATAGATGGCACTGTCTACAAAGGCAACTCCGTTGGAACTACGTCCACCATCGACTCTGTTATTCGCCAAATTAACTCTAACAGTCCTGTCAAGGGGGCGTCCAACCCAGATCTTAACTGTGGCACTGGCGCCCAACTCGCCAAGGACGTTGCATCTGCCAACCCAGGCAGCACCGTCGAGGTCCTCTGGTCTGGTGGCACAAGTGGCATATCCACGGTAAGTACCTTTCGCTCATGATCGTTGGAGTACTGACTTTTGACATGCTATCGATTCTAGTGGCCCCACAACACAGGTCCCATTATGCATTACATGGCCAAGTGCGATGGATCCTGTTCGTCATATGACTCTGCCAATGCCGAGTGGTTTAAAATCTCTGAGCTTGGCCTCCAGTCGGACGGCTCAACGTGGTACCAGGCACAACTCCGTAAGCAATTTTCCGTGGATCTTCCTGCGCTCATTGTTCTGACACAGCCGACAGAATCCGGTTCACCGGCTACCGTCACCATTCCCAGCACTCTTGCTGCAGGCAACTATTTACTCCGCTCCGAAATCATTTCCCTGCAACTCGCCATGACTGAGGGCGGTGCCGAATTTTACCCTGCTTGCATACAGCTAAGTGTCGGGGGCTCTCAGACGGGGGCAGCTACGAGCAGCGAAGAAGTCACATTCCCTGGCGGATATACAGACACCGAAGCCGGTATCCTGACTCCGAACGTTCGTGAGATTCAAGCTTCTCTTTTACCTGCTTTACTGACTACTGTACAGATCTATAACCCACCGATTACCTACACATTCCCTGGGCCACCTGTCGCCGCGTTCGTGTCAGGCGGTTCTGGCTCCACGGGCTCCGGCTCTGGATCGTCTGGTTCAGGATCATCTTCACCTTCCGCTTCGCCAACCCCGTCCTCCGCCTCGCCCAAAACCGTCCAAACTTCCACACCTACCCCCACACCCTCCTCGCCCATCAACGTCGGAGGCTCTCCTCCGTCATCCTCGCCAACTACTTCTGCCCCTGCAGCACCCACAGCCACACCCAGTAGCGGGGGGTCAAATTCCACCTGCAAGCGTCGCAAGCGATCCCTGGGAGAACGATCCCATGTCGTTTCGAACGCGAGGATGCACAAGAGCCGCATGGCACGTTCACATTAAGCATCATGATACGCGTCACGATGTCGACGACCCTGTATATATACTGTATCTCTTTGGATCTGTTTTGTACGTATATTCCGCAGGCCATGACGCCTAGTGCGCATACGGTCCTGCCGTTCGTTACGGATGGGGAGTTTGATATTCCTCGCTTATTATTTGCCCCACTGGATGAGGCACTGTATATAATGCTGATGAAATGACTTTGGCTTGATGCTGAAGTCTAGCCTGGTGCTCACCTTCGAATACTGCCTTATACATATTACGATAGTAGTACATATCAGGATTGGTTCTCACAATCGAGTATTCACTCCTCACGTCAAATACTTGTGTCGATAGTGACGCTGAAAGTTGGCGTTGCACATGCTCTGACCACAGTGCTGAAAAAAGTAGAGAGTTGTCAAAGCCTCAAAGGTCTTATTTACAGTCATCTCGAGCTCTTTTCATGGTGTTCTCTACATGCCAGTGTCACGGTGCTGCCTGACAGCACTAGTGCTTGTGATCAGTTCTGGTATGTATATATCTAAACTCACCTGGCTCATCGCCTTACATGTTGAACGGCAGGCTGGAGTGTCGAGACCCAGAGCAAGAACAGAGCAAGCGGCTTGCGTAAGTGAAGAAATGATCAGATCTAGAGAGAAACGACCAAGGAAATGTAAGTTACCGAGGACTGACCAGGAGCACTGGTGGTAATCTCGTTACCAGTACAAACAAACTATTCGCAAGCATGGTCTGCAATCGCGGTCATGTTGCTCTTGATGATGATCTGAGTTGCGTCGTATGCAACTGGACTGGGGTGGACTACTCCTCGCTGGCCTCCACCAACATCATCACTGAAGAGTCAGTCAAGCTGGAGCAACGTCACAGTGCATCATACACTTGAAAGCTTGACTGGCTGGTGGCCGTCCTCAGCATGGCTAGCTTTTCTTCATTGTGGATGTCGTCTCTTAATTGGCCTCACGAGTTCCCAAAGAGCCACCTAAAGCACCGCAACATTATATACCGCATGGGTGGACAAGGAGACATGAATTCGAGTCGGGGTGTCAAATTCCAACGTAGTTTACCGACCTTGTACCGAACTTCGAGTCAGCGAGCAATCTATTCCAGGTTCAACAACAACGAGGTTACGACAGTCCTCCCGATCCGCCTTCTCGGTGTAGTAGATCCTTCCTCTAACCCCGTCAAATTCACATCTTCCCCTTATGACAGTTCGGGGCGTCCGCACGACCCATTGAACAACGTTTCCCAACCATAGCAATGCATCTTTCTTTGCTGGCATCGACGGAGAACCTACGAAGAAAAAATTCCCCAACGGATCCACGATCGAACGAACCGGAAACTCCTCTAAGGTGTCCATCATCTGAAGAGTCTGTCGAGGCAAATACAATTTCCCTATCGCTGTTGAAGAGGTACTGCGAGTCAACAGACATCGGCAGGACATTGTCAGGGGAGAGTTCGGGTAACGTGAGGTCTATGCATGTGTACTTTGAACCATCACCACGGGCCCGGAGGTGGTTCAAAATTCTCAGATTAGTGGCCTTTGTAACTGGGTCACAAACTGAGTCGTGCAGGAGGCGCACATAGGAAAACATATGCTCCATAGATGCTTCATGGGTGAGGCGAAGTTCGCGAATGCCTTCACTGTCTGAATGTGGGAGGGAGTCCGGAACGACAAACGCCTGGAGGATAGTAGTCGCGGGCCGGTCATAGTCACTAAGGCTCCACTGTTCGTGGAGGACAATTACGTGCGTCTTCGAAAGTATCAGTTGCGGCTGAATTGGCAGTGACGCTACTTGGGGCTGCAATGTGATAGATGTTAGTTTACTTTCGTATAATTCATTCATGCATTCACC
Source organism: Melanogaster broomeanus (assembly GCA_014904935.1). Lineage (NCBI taxonomy): Eukaryota > Fungi > Basidiomycota > Agaricomycetes > Boletales > Melanogastraceae > Melanogaster > Melanogaster broomeanus. Next base: position 31,499 of record MU123902.1, on the reverse strand, counting down.
AATCCAGAGCTGAACGAGGGCAGCTTGTGAAAGATTCGAGTGCGCATGTCCCATACTAGCGCTAGATGCTCCCCATGGATGCACACAAACGGCCACTGACCATAGATAGAGCATGAGGATGGTCCGTGTGGTAAAACGAGGTATGTCCATGGACACTGGGCCCGAGAAAGTGCAGGAGTTATCATCCACTTCAAACTCCAGCAGTTTTCTACAGGATGAGTAGTCAGTATCTCGGAGTAGTGACATGGAACAAAGATGCTACTCACAGGGTGGTCTGTCCACCTGAGCCTGGCTGTGTACCCGCTACTACGATGTAAACTCGTTGTCCATCAACACAGGTGATAAGGCATACACCAAAATGAAGTATGTGAGTATCTCCGTTCCATAAAATATGACGAGAGTCAGTGGCACCATCGAGGTCCTGACAGAGAATTTTCGTTGCTTTCGCGCCATGTGAACCATTTCCCACCGAGAACGGTCCACCGCGGATCCTCGCATGGTATCTTCGGTTCCAGGACACGAGAAATGGTCTTGACGGGCTGTGAAGTCCATGTTTGAGCCACCCGTTCTGAGTGGATGAGAGTATGCTCGAGAAACTGGGTCGACTGGTAAGGAAATGGTCCAGCAGGACGTAGCAAAGGTGCATTGGCGTATACTGTCTTCCAGATCGCACGGTTGTAAGTAATATCGTGGAATTGTTTTGAGGTCTGTTTCGAAAATTTCAATGGTCAGAGGAGATTGATCAATCGGATGGTGCAGTTTAATCATACCCGTCTGAGGCGGACGATTTCGCGAGGACTCAGAAAAGACAGGATATGGCAAATAAGCTCCAGTGGCGTATCGAGAAGCATTTGAATGCAGCAAAAATCAGATATCTTGTGTGGCACCCACACCGTTGAAACTTTGATCCCGGTGCCAGGTGGTGAGTGGTACTGAACAGCCAACTTGAATGTTTTGACGTGACGCTACAGGCTATTGAGGCCTGTACATACATGTAAGATAGGGCCTATGCAGAGTCCTCTACAGTTGTTTCCGAAATTCATGTCCGCGTCGCGAAACGTCTGTTTGAAAATTCAAAAAATTCAAAAAATTTAAAACATTCATTAAAATCCATACAGTCGACTCTGTCCTTTTGCACCTCGTTTGACCATCAAAAAATGCACAGTAATACGCATGGTGTATCGACAAATATCAGCTGACTTAAAAAAAACGACCATTGGAACTCTGGGATGCTGGTTGGTCACCTGAGGAGATTGCGGAACTTTTCGATGTCTCAGAGAAGAGTATGCAACGCTGGGAGGATAATCTGACACGAACAGGTGAAGTGAATCCTACCAGTGTCCTAAGAGGCCGCCCCAGGCTTCTACAAACCTCTGTCATGGCTGACCTGGATGCCCTCATTCACGAAGTCCCAACCTCTTCCTTGACGAAATCGCCGACTCTGCCTCCGTAATCACACTTCCACCCAGTGACTCGGATGTTGAGGACATCCATATCCATGCGCGCGTGTCCGGGACGGCAACCTACTCCTCAGGTCCAGTCGTGCAGTCCTGGAGAACATTCACGAGAGGACAGCCGGCGACACGTGGTGATATGCGAGGAGGTTTCGGACGCAGGAGAAGACCTCGTTGTCCTGCCTGTGCGAAAACCTGCCAGGTTCTTGTCAGGGGCCGGGAATGCTGGAGAAGATTCGGATGCCGACCGGCACAAGCTCGGACGCCCCCAGCGCCCACTTCACGCCAAGTGTGTGCGCGTGATAGCGTTCGAGTCTCTGAAGATCATGATGGTGGCCTTGCGCTTGTGCCGCGTCTGTTATGTACCAACTACCTGGGCCACGCACTCATTTGAGGTCATCTGCCTCTCCTGGCCACGATCATGGTACAACGCTCTCTGCACTCTGTAATGCACCAGATCTCACGCTCTTACAAACCCCCTTCGGCACTCGATACTGGGTTCGTGGACATACAATCAGTCAGCTTTTTCATAGGTCTCCCATCGTTTCTTCGTACATATGTATGCACTATCGGTTTGACTACAAGTATAAAATGGTATGACGATTGGTGGAAGCATTCTACAGCGCACACGGCGCCGCCTGCAGACACGGGGGCATTATTATCCTGCGTAGTTCATCGATTCCTGATCTAAACTCGAGACGCGTGCGTACTCCAGCCCCGTCGTCTTCCCTCGCCAGGCCAGGCGTTCATCCACCTGCATCACAGTGGGACGAGGCAGCTCGTCAGGCTTGGTGGGAAGACATTGCCATCAAATTCAACAAGGATCAATTCCTATTCCTTGACGAGTCTGGGAAGGATGGCCGCACCTTATATCGACACTTTGGACGTGTGAGGAGAGGTGTTCGTGCAACCAAGGCGACACCACTTCAGCACGGCCAGTAATGGAACATTCTTCCAGCTCTCTCACTTTCATGTCCAGCACAATACCCAACACCAAAAAACACCTCTTGATCGGAGTTGTTGCCGTCGTCGCGCTCACCATCTGACGACAATGCATCATTTGTCCTCTTGATTGCTTGGGCAACAGATTTGCGGAATTTTGCCATTTCTTCGAATATGTTGCTGTCAGTCATCTTGGGGAGGCTGTCTTCTGACTTGCAGGACATTTTTACTGGTAGAAAAGCTTGTACAGTAGTGTAGTATCAGGTTCTGTATTTCTTTCAATTTTCTGATTTTTTGAATTTTCAAACACCGGTTTTGCAATGCGGACATGAATTTCGGAAACAACTGTAACCTCACGTTACAAAACGTTACATATTGTGACTATCACTTGAAAATCTATCTACTTATTATACGGGGCGGGAACCATGTTTCTCGCATGATCATAATGTTGATTTCATGTTGCTCGAGATTATGATCATTGAGATGGCCTTTTAATTAGAAGTACAGAATAAGTATGACAATTACAGTGTTGAACTCGCCCAACAAAAATCACCTGGCTCATTCCCAAAACAGACGCTGCAACTTCATTTCTATGACGCTCCAAACACCAAATAAATCAGCGCGAATTTTTTGGCGATTGAACTTTTTTTTAGTATGTAATCTTGTGCGCGATTTTTTTTTGTTGAGGTCTCGCATAAATTTTTTCCGAGATTACCAATCAACTGACCATATGTGCAATTCAATGACATGCTTTCCCCTGCGGGATGCTGAGGTAAGCGCGTTGGGACGTGCGAATACCCTGAACAGCGCACGCCCGCCGTGGTGGGCGACGTTCGGGCAGTTTTAGATGACGAGCGCGCGTGTTTGAGCGTTACTTGATGTGGGGTGTACCTAGCTTACGACATTCAGCAATATATCCTGCTGTGACCTAAGCACGTAAGGCGTCCCATGAAGCGAGGAACGTCGACATAGTCCCGGCGGGCTTGCCAAATCGGGACGCGTGTCCCATGAAAAAGCGGATGAGAGGGGCGTCGCTCATACAGACACGTTCTCAAGCGTTTTCAGAGTGTGAAGCTTGGGCTCATAAGTACTCATGATAATGTAGCTACACTTAATGCACGTTTCAGAATTTTTTGAGCCGCACACCATGGTGACTTCAAGGCTACAGAAATAAATTACAGTTACAATGGGGTGAAAAAGGCTGAAAACCCTCTTGTACTTCATGGGACACGCGTTTTTGGCGGGTGACCGGTGACCGGTGACCCATAGGGATTCATGCACATGTCCCATGAAGGAGTCGAGCTTTCCTCCCTCATGGGACACGCGTCCCGATTTGGCAAGCCCACCGGGATTGTTGACGTGCCTCGCTTCGTGGGATGCATTACACGCTTGCCGAACGTCGTACACACAACGTTATGTAATGATCCAATAAGCGCGCTCGTCGTCCAAAAACTGCCCGAATGTCGCCAGCCACGGCGGGCGCGCACTGCTCAGGGTATCGGCACAGCTGCCGTGTCCCTGGACACGCGCTGACGTAATCCCCCCGCATGTCCCACAACGAGAAAACATGTCATTGAATTGCAAACATGGTCAATTGATTGGTAACCTCAGAAAAAAATTGTGCGAGGCCTCAACAAAAAAAATCGCGCACATGATGACTATAAAAAAAGGTTCAATCGCCAAACAAATCGCGCTGATTTATTTGGTGTTTGGAGCATCATACATTTCACATATGCCAAAATGGAAGGGGTCGACGCTGAAGAGAATTGCCAATCTTGGCCACGGTGCTAGAAAAAAAAGATGGCTCGGACCATGACGACGTGAAGGAGAATAATGCACCTGCCAGTGCTGCTGTGGTCTCGAGCTCTTGTGCGACCTCTCGTCTTGATAACATTCCCACTGGCACAGTACTACTACGCCAACCAGAAGCTCTTCACTCGTCTAGCAACTTGAATCTTGATCATGACGCTCCGAGTCCTGATCTTGAGCGAAATGTTGTTGTGGCGCTCAACTCAGTCCCTTTGATTACGATGCGACGGTGAGTAAATTATGTGTGGTAATTTCATTTATTCTCATTGGTGTGTTGGTACTATAGGTTCGCAGCACGTTCTCGTAGATTCATAGATGCCTATTCGAAGGGTTTGACAGGAAAGCAGGCGGCGTGGGCATCAAAGAAATATCGGGGCATCGGGTTCTCCCTGATAGTCTCATGGAGGACATGGATAAGGCTAATACTAGTGCATTGTAATACTCCTGCGAGTGATCTCGCTGCCATTTTCCTTGTGTCATTTTCTTTTTTGGGAAGGCCGAATCTGCCTTCCTGATTTGGATTGTTTCGCCGGTGCACCAATGCTAAGTCAACATGTCACAGAATGTCACAGGACCCTGACATTAGAGGACTCTGCATAGGCCCTATCTTATGGAAAGCCGGACAGTCGCGCTCACTTCTCACTTCGATTCGTGATCTGTGACTTCCTATCTTGGGTGGTCGTGACCTGGAGACCTCGAACACTGCCTTTCATAGCTGGGAACATGCACAGTAGATTAAAATTTAGGTGTATTATATAAGCGGTTAATGCATAGGTAAACGCAGCTTTGTCATCATCACAGACTGTACACTCCATGGTGATTATGTAAGTGTCCAAAAGCGGCTAGAAGCGCATCCAAATGCAACCGCTACTCCCATCACATGTCCCCTTTTGGATATGTCATGATCTCAAGTTCTCTCTGTCCTCCCCCTGCATTCCATGCTTCACCAGGGCCCCTCCCTTCATTGTAGACATATTGTATGTACATATACATGTTATATACATATAATAGAGCCTACATGAATGCCACAATGAATGCCTAAAGTGCTATACAAGTGTACAAGGATTATAGAGTGGAAAACACAAAAGTGATCCGATATTTTGACATTCTGGACATATGTACTATCATATTACATACCCAACAAGGTATTATATGTAGGTATAACATATCATAAGCCCATAACATGGATGTGGCTCCTTGTCTAGCTACACACTCATCTCCTCCTAACCCCTTTTTATCTCAGGGGCTTGAAGCAGTGGTCTGAATGTCAGAAGAGTGGTACAGGCTTATGGAATGCATGTACATGATATTCTGAGACACTGAACACAGTATCCTACCCTCAGGATGACTAGGTATTGATAGAATTCACAATTTTCACTAATAGGGGTCTCACAAATCATAATGGTGGATTTCTTGAAGTGTAAGTAGATAGGACTCTAGCTAATATCACTAGGTACCTCCTAATAAAATCTAGAGGCAATGGAGTGATGTTTGAGAGCAAGATGAACTGTTGTTCTCCAATATAATAATAGGAGATTTACTGAATTTGTATTTTTTGACATATAGGGTCACAATATAAGTGCAGTAGACATGTAGATATAAAGCAGAATACACCAATCTATCCTAACACCTTCTAAGTTAACGTGCAACCTACAATTGTTTCTTTTTAATCTGTTTTCCAAAGTCTCCTAAGTTTTTGACCCCTTTCTCATGCTATTCATATGTTTGTTTCATCTCCCCTGCTCTCAAACATCACTCCCTTGCCTCTAGATTTTATTAGGAGGTACCTAGTGATACTAGCTAGAGTCCTATCAACTTACACTTCAAGAAATCCACCATTATGATTTGTAAGACCCCTATTAGTGAAAATTGTGAATTCTATCAATACCTAGTCATACTGGGGGTAGGATACTGTGTTCAGTGTCTCAGAATATCATGTACATGCATTCCATAAGCCTGTACCACTCTTCTGACATTCAGACCACTGCTTCAAGCCCTGAGATGAAAAGGGGTTAGGAGGAGATGAGTGTGTATCTAGACAAGGAGCCACATCCATGTTATGGGCTTCTGATATGTTATACCTACATATAATACCTTGTTGGGTATGTAATATGATAGTACATATGTCCAGAATGTCAAAATATCGGATCACTTTTGTGTTTTCCACTCTATAATCCTTGTACACTTGTATATATATATATATATATATATATATAGCACTTTAGGCATTCATTGTGGCACTCATGTAGGCTCTATTATATGTATATAACATGTATATGTACATACAATATGTCTACAATGAAGGGAGGGGCCCTGGTGAAGCAGGGAATGCAAGGGAGGGCAGAGAGAAGTTGAGATCATGACATATCCAAAAGGGGACATGTGATGGGAGTAGCGGTTGCATTTGGACGCGCTTCTAGCCGCTTTTGGACACTTACATAATCACCATGGAGCATACAGTCTGTGATGATGACAAAGGTGCGTTTACCTACTGCGTTAATAGCTTATATAATACACCTGAATTTTAATCTACTGTCCTGTCGTCCAGTTATGAAAGGGAGGCTACACTCGATGGGTCTCACTCAGGCCCAGGAACAGCTTACGGGATGAGGTCAGACGGGAGAAGGCCGTATTCAAAGCAAGTGCCGGGTGGCACTGCACCCATGATTATCCGGTGGCAGTGGTGGATATATCTTTTTATCTTGCATACCCAAGTAGAGCTACAAATATACCTCTGTCACGCTCACAACGCTGACGGACTCTCTGTCGACATAGACTTGAATCAATCCCAAATCTGTCAGAGGGTCTGGATGCCTCAGGAGCAGTTAGGTTTTTGGTTTGATCTCACTTTTTTTTCTGGCAGGTTTGCAGGGACTCAACGTACACAATCGACGGTATTGATGCTCATTGGCCAGAAAATGCGATGAACGTTTGGAACCATTACCTCTGCAGCCAATAAAGAATGGAGTAGAGAAGTTCCAGGTCTTATGAGCTCAATTTTGGGTAAAGTGTCTATCTTTTTTTTCAGGTCCGTCTTTCTATATCACATTGCTCTTTGGCGAATCAAGCCTCCAATCTCGGGAATTGGTGTAGTTGCGTGGTACAACGTACACAGTTGATGGTATTGAAACAATAAATCACGGAGGAGAGAGTCGCTCAGCCCGTCTGCTTTTTTCAGGTCCACCGATATCGGTTCAGAATCGGGTCAAAAATTGTCACCATGTTGGGAGGAAAGGCAGATTGGCACCACCAGACGGTTGTCTTTCCACCTTCAACTTCTCCCCGCACTGATCATGCTACTTTCTACCCTTCTCAACCCTAGTCCTGTCGTACAGCCAGACGAGGGATCCAGCATGCTTGCACGAGAATCCGAGACAGACGTTCGCATCAATCGCCAAACAAGATTGGACAAGTTGTATATCTATTCGCCTGGCACGCTTGTCGAGTATCCGGAAACCAAGGATGAGGGGCGGGTTGGCCATCTGTTCGAGATGGATCCATCACAACCATGGCACAACCCTGCCACATCTTTTGCTTACTCGCTAGGAGAACCAAAGGGGAGCAGAGGTGGATCAGGCCTCACAATCTATTGTGATTTGCTGCGAAATTCAGAGGGGATTCAAGTACCTTGTCGGGAGTCACATGCAACATGTAAAGTAGATTTTAATCACAATGTCATCGATTTACTTAGAGAGTGTAAGGTCAAGGCTGCAAGGCTTGTTCATACGCTGACCAGGCCGCCCTCGTCACCCCCCATTGTCATGCTTCAAGACGGAACCTCCAACCTCGCTTATATGGCGAACATCTGACACCCACTGCTCAGGTGTTGAAGAAAACACACACATTCTGGACAGCGATACACACACATGGCTGCGGTGCCTTGCCAGACACATCTCCAAGCCAATCACATGTCCATGACCACTCCAACTCCGAGTTGAATAGGCTACAATGGCAAGTGAATTGGGACGAACAGCGTGAGGCATCCCACCGTGGCTGTGCCACAAAACTCACTTGTCAAGGCCAGCTACTCTTCGATTATGATCGTCAGGATCGACCTTATATCCAGTACGTGTTCTAGCATCCCAGGACCCCTGCCACTAATGTCCTCCAAAAGCTGTGAATTCTACAGTGAGAAAGGTGTAAGGGACCACCTGGTGCATTATGGGCCGGATTCTGGTGAATACGACATAGAATACCTACAAGCACTCTTCAATGAGGACAGAAAAGAGATCCACGATATTGAATCAGAGGCTCGGCAGCATGGTTTTGATCCAGTCGCTCCTTGCCTCACTGTAATGAACCATACATCAGTTCGAGTAACATGTCGTATGTGCAGTTGTAGCCTTCGTGTCGATTAAGTTTTAACTTTCTTGCCCATGTATTAGCAAGGGGACATTGTGATGTGAGCGGTCGTCCCCAACTTGGTTCCATGGTCTCTATTCCTTGTCGCAGCCTGTTTCGGATCTACCAACCTCTATCAGATTATCAACATGGCTGTCCGAAGATCTTGGTTGTTTGCTCTGGAGTTCATGCACATCCCGTCCCACTACCTACCAAAACACCTCCTGTCATCCGAAGTCAGATATTTGACTTACTTTTCGAAATGGATTACGATCTTCCCGACATGACCCCCCGACGATTTCTTCGACATGCAAACAATTAGAAAGTACTTACAAATGTGCTTTCTGAGAGCAGCAAACCCTGCTCTGAGCGACTTGCATGTCTCCTTGGCCAATCGTGATCACCTTCGAGCATACCTACGGCAAGCAAAGAAGACTGCCTTCCCTTTTGGTACTGGCCTGGCAAGGTGCACCATTTCCCTTTCTTCAGAATCTCCTGTAGCCTGAGTAAGATATTCTATTTCGCAGGATTACTCCACCTTAAGGAGGTTCAGGACAGAACACTTCGTGCATCATGAACATTACATTCGACTTGCGTAGAAGTGCCACGAACACAGCTCCTGGGCAATCATGATCAGATGACTTCGATGACGGCGACGTCCCACTTCGAGTTGTGATTTGTATGCTGCCTCAAAATAGCCAGCGTCTTCAAACCGCTCAGTACATTCAAAGCGACATTGGATTCAAGCGGGTTGCAGGCTTTCAAGAGTTCGAGTTAGGAGGTAATGATCCAAAAGTAACCTTAGTATGTCGTTCGAGTCTGTGCCTGGAAGACGGAGTTCTCACTCACTCTAACCAACAGCTCTGACATACTGCAGAATATTCATGACGTGTCAATCCGCTGCAGCGCACCAGTTCATATTCCGTGAGCTAGAGCGAATTGTAGAGCTCGATACCGGGAGCAGGCTGAAGTGGCGCCACCTTCATGCCACGGACCTTGACGATCTCACTGCCAGTGGCATCCTTCAATGGACTGGGGATCAACATGGAGGTCAGGCAAAAGGTATAGTATTCTACTACAACTATCAGTTCAAAGCGTCAAGTTACTTATCGGCATGTCATAGGGCTCGGTCTACATCTGCAGTGGGTAGCACAACAGACACCCGATCGCTTTGACCTTCATGAGCCAGACCGCCTCATTTCAAAGCTGGACGAGTATGATCATCTTCGACGAGTCTTTCGACTCTGTAATGTTCATGTCCTTCGAAATATCAAAACTGCTCACGTTGAGGAGTCCGTCAAAAACTTGATGCGAAGCCTGGTTTGCATGGAGCACCCAGACTTTGCAGGGACTTTGGAGAAGATTGAATTACATGGAGGAAAACTGGGAACAGGTGAGCGGCAAGTTGATTTGATAGAATTAGCGTTAACGTCGCCATAAAGACTGGGTTCAAGATAAAGTACGCAGTCGATTTGCCCTAGCTGGGGATGTGCTGGGAAAAAAGTTTCATTCCAAGGGTTGTGTGGCAAAACGGCGATGCAAACAGCAATAATTGTTGAAGCCCTACATTCAGACGTGAACTTGGAAGGTCTCCACTGTAGCCTTGTGTGCAGGGTCAAAAAAGGCTGCAGTTTGATTTAATGAAACTGAACTCGATCACGGTTTGTTTTCTACACTACAGTAACTGGTTCAACTCGTCTGACGATTAAGGCAGATCTTCGAGACTACTGGAATTCGACCCTCCTACAAGAGCGGACTTAGGATTGAAAACATAAGTCGAGGTATTAAGTGGAAGGGTGAGTTCTTCAAGTTCAATTCCTATAAACCCTGCTTGAATCCAAGGCCCCGCCATTCAACAGCTGCGACTCGACGGCAAAGACTGGCAACAACAAGATACACAGTTGGAGAGTCTCAAATGCATGATTGGAGAAAACCAAGACTTCCCTTGACCCGTGCACGACTACAGGTTTTGGGAATCGAAGGCCGCGTGGTTCAAACAGGTTTTGCCAGTTCATCTAGTTTGGTGCAAGCTGTTCGGTCTGTAGATCGCACAAGAAGCTTTTATTCAAAGGCCGTGCATAGTAGTGTTTCTGCTATAGGAACAGGCACTGGTCGAGTTGGCCTTTTACTGCCAAGGGAACTTGCAGACCAACGACGCAGATGATTCGTGACTTCAGTATTACTCAGCGTGTCATGTCATACTAGGAGACAATTGCAACAAATCCTCTCCCACTCTCACCCGTTCCCACCACGTCATTGTGCGTCTACTCAGGGCTTCCTATGTACTAGTAACTACAACAAAAATGATGTATATCGTGCCTGTGACATATTCTGGGAACGGGCGAGGGGTCTGAGGGTGGAACGGCTCGAAACGCCCGCTCCCCGAGGTGACGTCGTGGTCCATTTTCGAGGCGAGAGGTCTGTTTTCGACACATCGGGTCCACTCTGAGACAGAGAGATCATGAGGGGTCCATTTTTGAGGCGATGGGGCCGTTTTTGAGATGATGGGTCTGTTTTCAACACGTTGGGTCTGCTGTTGAGACGGCAGGGTTGCTTTTGAGGCGACAGGATCTGTTTTGAGGCAGCAGGTCCGTTTTCGACACGTCAGGCCTGCTTTAAACGAATGGGTGGGGACGAGCGGGTGAGGCCAAAAGCCAGTGGGAGGGACCACAAAGGAGTCGGCCTGCAACCACCACTTGACCCTTCGCAGATGATTCCCAAACCCACTAGTTGCTAATGAGCCGATGGGGGCGGGGTGATCCCCGCAACCACTACTTGACCCTTCACAGATGATCCCCGAACCCAGTAGTTGCTAATGAGCCGATGGGGGCGGGGTGATCCCTGCAACCACCACTCGACCCTTCGCAGATGATCCCCAAACCCAGTAGTTGCTAATGAGTCGATGGGGGCGGGGTGATCCCCGCAACCACCACTCGACCCTTCGCAGATGATCCCCAAACCCAGTAGTTGCTAATGAGTCGATGGGGGCGGGGTGATCCCCGCAACCACCACTCGACCCTTCGCAGATGATCCCCAAACCCAGTAGTTGCTAATGAGTCGATGGGGGGCGGGGTGATCCCCGCAACCACCACTCGACCCTTCGCAGATGATCCCCAAACCCAGTAGTTGGTAATAAGTCGATGGGGGTGAGGTGATCCCCGCAACCACCACTCGACCCTTCGCAGATGATCCCCGAACCCAGTAGTTGCTAATGAGTCGATGGGGGCAGGGTGATCCCCGCAACCACCACTCGACCCTTCGCAGATGATCCCCGAACCCACTTGTTGCTAATGAGTCGAAGGGGGCGAGGTGATCCCCGCAACCACCACTCGACCCTTTGCAGATGATGCCCAAACCCACTAGTTGCTAAGGCGTCGATGGGAGCGGGATGATCCCCACAACCGCCATTCAACCCTGAGCAAATTAGTTACATATAAAAAAGTAGTCAACCACTTTACTGCGTGCAAAACGTTCTTGGATGCTTCAACTTCGGTGGGAGGAGTATCCATGTTTTCTTTCAAAAGATTTGTTGTGAGACAGCACAGCGGTGAAGAAGAAAAAAGAAGGGAAGAATGGCGAAACAGGAGGAATATGCTGTAGATCCGTGAACAGTTGCAATCACGAGAAAACTGAACGACTGCGTGGCAGACGAAAGAATGAACCTGACTAATGATTATGTAAATAATGAACCGCAAGCAAGGTTTCTGCCGACGCCAGGCGGCACTTCCCGAGTTCAAGTTGTAGATTCGAAACTATGTCAATGACTTGGTGTTGTCATGAATTCCTCCACTGGACTCTTCGAGACATGCACCACACGAACGACTCCAAGTCGGATGCCCTGCGACGAGGGTAAGATACCTTAACCAGAATTGATATTTTTGCTTCTGATTACATTTAGATCAGGCGGCTCACGAAGACCTCACGCACTCAGTCTCATCAATGATCATCAGCTCGACGAAGTTCGACAATCAGGACCTGCGATTACCACCCAGCGGTGTGCAACACTCCAGGCTGCCCATGTTTCAGATGTGGTACGTCTGATCCGTACAACACATGTGATCATTTCATTTCTAATTTTCATTCAGATGCCTTACAAAAGACCTCGCTTGCCTGCCCAACGATTGGGTTACGCTCAAGTGAGTAGCACCGGTCATGGCACACCTAGCTCAATATTGACCCAGCCACAGGTAAGGTCTATCTTGGGATCGACAGCCCTGGTGAAGAGGTCGCCATCAAGCATGAGTCGGTGAAGGCGATGCACCCCTAGCGCCTTCTACAATGACGCCCATCTCGGTGGTTGCTGTGGTGAAATTCACGCTATGATTGAAGGTGGCAGAAAGCTCTTGAATCCCTTGGTCGCAGCTCAAAACTTTGAGTACAAGATGTCTAACATTCTAGGTGCGTTCCTACCCCTCGTCATAGTCGTGATACTCACGTTTCTTATAGATAAACCTTTGGAAAGCAGTTTCGGATACGTATCTGTGCTTCCTGGTGCTTTCTCTGCATACCGGTTCCGTGCAATTCTCGGGCGCCCCCTTGAACAATACTTCCACGGTGACCACTCTCTCGCTGATCGTCTTGGTGCAAAGGGTATCTACGGAATGAACATCTTCACCAAGAATATGTTCTTGGCCGAGGATCGTATCTTGTGTTTCGAGTTGGTTGCGAAAGCTGGTGACCGCTGGACTCTCACTTACGTCAAGCCTTCGAAAGCCGAAACCGATGTCCCTGAAACTGCTGTTGAGTTGATTGGTCAACGTCATCGGTGGTTGAATGGTTCATTTGCTGCCTCAGTTGTGAGTATCATAATCCATGGCCGTGATTCGCGCGTGTTGCTTACTTTGCTTGACATAGTACGCTCTGGTGAACTTCTTCCAGCTTTACCGTTCCGGTCATGGTATCATTAGGATGTTCTTCTTCCACGTCCAGGGTCTCGTATGTGGTAATTACCAGACCTTCTTTTGTTGACTGACAGTTTTTCCAAGTACAACATCTTCTCACTGATTTTCTCGTGGTTTGCTTTGGCCAATATTTGGTTGATGTTCAGCATTATCATCGACCTCTTGCCGGGCCAGAATATTATCATCTTTGGGACCGCCGACATCATATGTGGTGTTCCTTACAAATTGACCTATAAACTGACGTGCTACTCAAGACTCATTGGATGAACTTGGTGTTCAAGTGGATATATTTGGCTTTCCTTGTGTTGCAAGTGAGCACATCTTTTGTGGATGTGATCTCGCCCAGACTAACTAGTATCGATTCTAGTTCATACTTGCGCTTGGTAACAGACCGAAGGGTGAACGTGGTGCTTACGTGTTGACCCTATGGTCAGTTGTTACATGCCCCATACATTTGTGCTTTACTGATCCGCAATGTAGGGTTTATGCATTCCTAGCCATCTATCTGCTCGTCTGCTCGTTCTGGCTGACAATCGTCGCCTTCATGGTGAGCACATTCATAATTATTTCCGACTAGCATGGCCCATCCTCCGCCCCCAGAACATCCCCGAGGAGCTGAAGAATAAAACTGTGGGTCAAGTCGTCTTGACGTTCGAGTATGAATCAGACCACACCAACGAACTTTCCCGACGTTACACTTCGCTTCAACAACCAACCCGACTGCCCCCACTCCCACAACCCCCCGGTGTCTCGCAAGTACCTCCGGCACGACTACGACACGAAGGTGTGCATTCTCTTTCTTCATTCTTAACCCCCCACTCTCAATTCTCAGCAACTGCCTCTCTTCCACAGCGGTAATAACGAATGAGTACCTCATCGAAGCACTTTGTCGTCTACGCAAATCCTCCCCTAACACAAACATAGACCGTCGGCTCGTAACCAACGTTCTCATCTCTTTCTTGTCCGCCCTACACACAGATCCGAAAGGTTCGAGATGTTGGGGTTACTTGGAACTATTCTTGGGTGGGGAGAGGGAGAGCGGGAGAGGGCAGGATTGATTAAGGGCACTGGAACTGGCACTGGGCTGCTGGGAACGTACGTTCGAGTTCAGGAGGTGGCGGCTTCAACAACCAGCCTGACTACCCCCACTCCCGCAACCCCCCGGTGTCTCGCAAGTACGACAGCATCCCTGGCCGGAGTATCCACTAGGCTATGTGGTCCTTTTATCACTGACTTATTTGCGCGTCACTGGCAGTACCCGCCGTCTTCATCTGGATCTACCATCGAGCTTACCTAGTACATGCTTCATCGAACTAAACTCCACCCCTCCATCGCCTTCGCGGTATTGGTTCTACTACAACGTCTAAAGGCATGATTTCTGACCGCCTGTAGCTCCTCAGTTCACCGGTTATGGGTGTCTCTGCATTCATGCTAGCGTCCAAAGTTATTTGCGACGACACTTATTCGACTCTATTAGTCTGACAGTGGCTCTCCCGTTCCTCATTTGTATGGTCAGGTTTGACAAGCCACTTCGACTCGCTCGTGCTGTCTTCAATCACCCTCATCTGATGGCTCCCGTGCAAGAACGTCGCTATGACCACCCTCAGTTGACGTTCTTGTCAAGGTTACTGCACCGATTTACATGGCGATAGTGCCTTCCATTTACTTCTGCTTCATACTTTGCATAGTTTGGGTATATACTGCATACTCATGTTGTGTCGGTAGTTGCATACAAGTTTCGTATGGATGTGTACTGAGAAAACTGGTCCTGAGTTGCATTATTGCATGCCATGACCATCTCGTGACAAAGGTATGTTGTTGAAGCATTCCTGCATCAACGACTGGCTACCTTTGATCCTACATTCCATTCTACACTGGCAGCTACTGATCATCATTGTTCGAACACACCCCATTCATGCAAGCACATCACGAAAAGATGACTTGGCGGTCGTTTGCCATGTTGGCACTGGACCTCATACTTGAGTGTTCAAGTTTGAATGCGGAACTTGGCACTACTATGTCGCAATGATGAGTAGAGATTGGTTGGTACTTTGACCACAATTTTCGCTATGTACATAAGCACTTCATATGATACTTTTAAAAGAGCAACAGCTAGCATGAACAAATTTTTAGGTGGTGTCGTCATCATCGCCAGTCAAATCAATCACATCCCGTTCGTACTCAAGAACACAATCGTGCTCTTCGTAGACACGACGGGTCATTATCAACCCACATTGACATTTTGTTAAGAGTGTTTTCAGCTGCCTGACAGTCAACCCAGGTTGATTGAACGCGTCAAGCTTCATCAACATCGAAAATTCATTCAGTTTCCCAGGTTGACGCTTCGGGGGAGGTGGAAGAACAAAAGGATCGAAGTCTACTTCCATCCTCCTCCTCTTGCCGAGACGAACTGCTGGATAGGCATTGCTGGATCCTGCTGTTGGTGTTTCTGGGTCTACAGAATATGTTTGTCAATGCAAGGTCTTGAAATGAGAACATCAACATACCACCAACTTCGCTGATAGTAGCTGAATCCATACTAGCAGTGGAAGTAATACGACGCACTATAATGTACATTGACATACTTGTAAGTCAAATGAACCAGATAAAAACATGCTCGAGTGACTTACATGTACCTGCCCGGAAAGGACTAGATGCTGGGGTGTTGGGCTGCATTGGAAGATTCTCTAGATCATACACTAGAGGACTGGGGGACGGGATCACCAGGTTCTGGTGACATCCGGCCTGCATCAGTACATACACTAACATACAACATTGAAAATGGATTCTTACCCCGTCGCGGGTATGCACAGAGAGGCAGACCACGCTTGTTGTACAGTTTTTCTAAGAATACTAGTATTAGGTAATATTCAGAATAGTTAGAACCATGACAAAATGTTGGTTAGAGACGAGTACTGACTCCAATACTTGCACCGGCGTGCTGCACAAGCTGCCACCCACTGTCCAGCGAGTGTCCCAGTAGTGACCATGAAAATAAGGGCCTTGGTGAACGTCCCATCAATGGACTGGGACGAGCACAAGCAGCCTGGTCCCAGGAAAGAATGGGTTTGTCGGTGGCCCATGAGACTATCAGGCACTACACGAGTGCCACCTTCCAAGACAGGCCTGGGTGCCAGCGTTAGTAATAGTATTTTCGATGCCACAGGATACAACTTACCAATGCCATAGTTCTAAGGCTTTTGTGACATTAGAAAAGCTAAGGACACGATTATGGTGATCAGCCTCAAAACGAATGCGACGTAACCATGGGAGGAAACCACAAGGATCAGTTGCAAAATTGATGAGACGTGTGGATTGGATGGGAGGGAAGGGGAGTGGCCAGGTGTCAGTATTAGTGGATGGTTCGAAGCTTGACATTGTAGGACTGGACGGGTCAATGTTGTTACTTCGAACTTGAAGTTCCCAAAGGCTTTATATGACTTCAAGTTCACCGTTCTTCCCACTGCTGCAAAGACTTATGATGTTGTTTTGAAATTTTAAATTTTCATGGTGCCGAGTCAGCATTTGTTGTCTGCAAGTGATCTAGTGTTGCTGCGTTGAAGAAAAAAATTAACTGCCTTTCTTTACCATGATACCGGTGCCAGGGTGGGCGGATGACGGATGTGGATTAAGTCAAAGCTGTATAGTGTGACGTGACAGAGACCACAATGAAATATTGATGTATATGCTAGGTCTGCACACATATTTCAATGAATTGATTAGATTAGATCCGGGAGCAGGATGGCGTGAGATAATCCCCGGCAGGATTGCGGAGGTCAGGTAGAAGCTGGCCGTGTTTCGTCACTCACGGCATCAAAAACTTAGCCGAGTGAGACCCATCGAGTCTCCCCTCTATGAAAGGCAGTGTTCGAGGTCTCCCGGTCACGACCACCCAAGATAGGAAGTCACAGATCACAAATCGAAGTGAGAAGTGAGCGCGACTGTCCGGCTTTCCATATACATGTGACATGTCCATCAATAATAATATATCGATCTTAACACCATTTTATGGTGTCAACGTTGATTGCTCTCTATCAACTAAAGTCGACTCCCTCAAGAGTCATAACCCATACCCCAGATAACCCATACTATTACTCCCTCATAACCGGTATGCAGTGATTTTGTAACCATAACCCATATATAAGTATGAACAACTTGAAATACCCCTCTCGACCGTGACGTACTTTCCCTCATTCAATGATGAAAAAGCGACAACTCTGAGCTCCCCTTGTTTACTGCCTGCAGGCGCTACTACATGCTCTCTACACGCTCACTATTACTTTTCTCGCTTCGCGCATTATATTTACCTGGCTCCCGCGGAATGTTGCCCTCAGCTCTCGTTCTATCACCCGGGACTGAGGTGAGACGTTCATTCTTACTCTACACGAAACACTTCGTACTAACTCGTTGTAGTCCTTCGTTTGTCTAGGTACTACAACGAGCTCTCGTTCTATCACCCGAGATTGCGTCCTTCGTTTGTCTAGCCCTTAATACATTCTCTACAACCCTGACGAGTACTTTTGTGTGCGCCTCGAAACCTCGGTCAGAGGAACAAGAGGAGCCTTATGACGCCGATCCCAGCACGACGGTTGATCCCCAAGCGGACCACACAAATAATACAGAAAACAGTCGTCCTGACACCCGAACACGCCTCCGTCCCGAGCCATGAAGCCTCGCAAGTGGATAGTACGCTCCGGATTATCAAGGCGTTCACTGACCCAGACTCGGAGTGTGCGGCGGCGCAAGCGAGGGTCGGCGACGGTGTGCTGCTGGTCGGCTGCACCGACGGCCTCCGGCGACCCGTGCATTACTTTTGGAGCGTGCAGGACTTTGTGAAGGGCCTTGTCGGGGCGCTGCGAGGTGCGTTTGTCCGTCTTCCGTCAGCTCAAGCTCGGCGATGCCGCTGCAGTGCTGAACATCGACGAGATCAGGTCACCAGTTTTTAGCCCAGTCGGGGATTTTGCACTGTGATGTCAACGAAAACAACATCGTCCTCGCACGCCGTCCGGGCGGCGAGAGAGGCTTTCTCATCGACCTCGACACGGCTGTCCCCTACGAATATCCCTGGACCCCTGCCCAGGTGGACACTCAGTTGATGGATTGTTTCTCGAGGTTGGCATCAAGTCCTTTCAAAAGTCAAAGAACGGTCGGTCATTGTCTTACCTATTAACCTTGGGACGAAATCTCATGATTATATAGGGCACAGCACCTTACATATCCATCTTAGTGCTAGTTAACAGCAATTGGAACAGCCATTTCGGCGACATCGAATCGTTCCTTTACGTCCTCATGCTCTTCTTCGTCTCGTACAAAGGACCCCTGTCGGCGCAAGAACTATTGACGGCCGACGAGCGGTGCTTCACATCTATGGTCACGGTGAACAGGTCATCGCATGTAAACTCCTGGTCATCAGTATTCCGACGTTGGGCCCTAAAGAAAGGCGTCACCAGGGCCGCGGGGTCGAAGTCGCTGTTGACGACTGCAGAGGCAAAACATATGGTGACCAACACTTTTTACAGCGTTGTTGCGGAGCACTGGGAGAAAGATCTCTTGCCCATGATTCAAGACCTGGTCGATTCCTGCCTGGCGCTTTATCATGCTGCTGCTAGTATCCATTTTTCGGTTCATCATCAGCAGTTCATCGACGTGCTCGATGCGTGGCTAGAGAAACATCCAGTCCCTCCTGAAGGCCACAACAACTGCCCCTTCGACGTACGTATGTCGTTGAATCACAGTCGCCTACCCTAGCTCACCGACTCTTCTGCACCACAGGACCCAGAAACCAAGCAGCAGGCGATTTAGCGAGTTCGTAGATCATCCAAGCACTACAAACCAAGCTATATTTACACCGCCCCACGAACTAATGATGTGTCGGCTTCTTGCCATCCACAAACATATTCCTCGTCGCGCTCGGCAATTGAATATCCATGCCGTCCATCTCTTTCGTCACGTGCACTTGACAGCCAAGTCGAGAAGTGTCTGTAAGACCGAACGCGAGATCGAGCATGTCGTTTTCGTCATCTGAGGGCTCGGGTAGGATGTCGTATTGCGCGGGCGGGAGAATGACATGACAGGTTGAGCAGGCAATGGAGCCTTCGCAAGCACCTGGGTGATGGAATTGGGAACATCGCGTTGGGGGGTGGCGTGTTTGCATTACGAATGAAACCATGTGGATGTGATGAGGGATGGGCTGGCTCAGGACATTGCAAGAGGAAATAACAGATGTAACGCACCTTCTAAGTCAATGTCCCATTCGTGTGCGAGCGATAATATGTCGTCGCCTTCACTGGCTTCGATTGTTTTGATTGGGGTACCCTTATGGTCTTTAAAGTGGAGAGTGATGCTGAATAAGGCAGAGTTAAGGATTCCATTGCATGGCTCGTTGAATAGTGGACGCACCCAGTTCCAGGAGCAGGACGGGTTATGCTGCCATGCTGTTTCACTGCGACAGAAAGCATCAGAGATGTGTCGTGTGTAGTCAGAGGAGGTCAGCTGTGCATACCATTGGATGCATGAAACGCTCTCTTTGAATCCCAGCGACAACATCGTGAGTCAGATCCATTACTATTCCACGACCGCAGGGGAGGTGGAGATACGGTTCGCAGTCGGTGAAAAGCGCGTTGTGAGTGGGAGCGGGAAAGATTATTGAGAGATGAACACGCTAGTGGTGTGGATATCCATGGGACTAGGGAGGAGGTCGTTCTGCGCGTGAGCTCGGGTGGGATTCGAAGCAGAGTGAACATGTCGACCACCGTGTGTCGCAAATTTTGTGGGATGTAGGCCAGTAATATATGATATCCTGTGCGCGGGTTGTGAATTCCAGACCATTCAAGCGCGCCAACTGCCTGCAAGACGGACTCACCAGAAGACAAGGACTGAACGTTGAACACCGTATTACGGTGAGAGGCGGATATCGAAGTCCCTTCGCTGTGTAAATCGCCGTCGAGGTTGTGCGAGACGGAGAGCTTAGTCGAGTATTACCTTATTAGGACTCGGCTTACCTAGGCCGAGATCCTTGATCCGAATGTTGTTCACTCATCGTCAGCACGTATCGAATAGCGCATCGCAGCCCGGATCAGCCAGGTCTTCAGGCCTCAGGACCAGAAGAACCGCATCAAGGCCTTGCACAAGGTGTCGTACGTTTTATCAGGAATGGCCCAACTCAAATCCGCCATCTCCGACGATAAGGTGCGCTTCTGCGTCTCAAACGTAAAGTTGGAAGCAAACGATGTTTACCTCGACATACTGCACGACATTGCCACCTCAAGAACGGCCGTCAAAGGCGAGAACACTCTTCTAACAGGTGTTAGGAAAGGGCTTGATTGGTGCTGAAATCCTCGACGGCCTTCTTTCTCTCTGGTGCACTGGAGCCCACGTTGTCGTCACCACCTCCCGCTACAGCCGCTCAACCATCGAGTACTATCAGTTCATTTATCAAAGCTACGATGCTCGAGGCGCGGTCGTTCCCTTCAACCAAGGTTCGAAGCAAGATGTGGAGGCTTTCGGCGACTACAGCTGTTCTACGCTCGGAATGGACCCCGACTACATTCTTCCTTATCCTGCGGTACCGGGAACATGGCGGCGTCATCGATGTCTTAGACGACAAGTCAGAACCTGCCCACCGCGTGGTGTTGGTCAGCCTCCTACGGATTATTGGCGCTGTCGTCACTTGTCACGCGACTAACTCCAGTTATCTTTCCCTTGTCTCCCAACCACGGCTTGTTAGGCAACGACGCATTGTACTCGAAATAGGAGATCTCGCTGGAAACACATTTCCAACGATGGAGTTCGGAAAGATGGGGCGAGTACATGTGCTTGGCTGGTGCTGTGAACGAGTAACTTGGAATTTCTCCACGCAGTACTCACTTTGCTACCCCCAGATGGACTCGTGGAGATAGCATACAAGAAAGTGAAATTTGGCCATACTACACTAACAACGCGTACAATTTAGGAGTAGGAGTCAATTAGATCGAGAGGTAAGTCCACGGGGAAATGATTAAAAAAGTTTAGGATTGCAGAACGGGGACATCGGGTGGTAGTGCAAATACTTCGCCCGTGGGATTTCTCGCCGCAGCTATCCAATATAGCAGACATTCGAGGACATTGGGATGTTGGGGAAGCCTTAAGTTAAAAATGTCGGCGTTGCCGACGTTCTTTTCCTTATCGAACACAGGGGCGTGCATATGCTCGGTCACCTGCGCGTGTCGCATATCTGGTTTGCCGTCCGTTTTTGAGTATGGAGTATGATGGGCGCAGACAGGGAAACGCACCCTTGCTAAAGTTTCCGAATACCCAGTCGTCGTAGTTTGTTAAAACAAAGAAGCGACAGTTGTGCTTCGAGCACATGTCCCAAATCTATAGCGGGGTGGCATTAATTTCAGAGATAACATGGAGAGGATTGACCGTGACCCACCAATGCCCACAAAACAGTGTGAGGAGATGGAACGCTAGCCCCCAGATCAAGGTCGCCTTCAGTTGGCTGTTCAAATATTGGTGAGTCCCCGAATCACATCGAATGGGGCGAGGCACTTACTGCACACTCCAGAGCGAACTTCATGAGGTCATCAACTCTGACGTCCCAAGGAGGAACTACCACCACCAGGAGCGAAAGGTCACCCGCTCCAGATCCCGGCTAATAATCATTGCATCAGCTATGGCTATGTTGCTAAATGTATAAAACTAACCAGGGCCCTCAAGTCGAATCGATCGTCTTGAACAGGACAGAGATTGTTAACATCATCGAAGCGCAAGAGCTCGGAGTCCTCGTGCTCTTCAGGTATTCCTGCGAAGAGCTTGAAAGCTGTCAAGACTGTCCGCAGTGGATACACAAGTAGGAGTCTAGTGACATCCGTGACGAAGTTCAAAGGGGACAATTCGAGCAAGAAATGATCCGTTTCATCCCAGTCACTCGTGTAGGTGTCTGCAAGGGCGAGGTCGTCGAGCCTGTCCAGCCTCCGAGAGCGATGAGGTGAGTTTGGAAGTCTTCTATGATTGTCTTTCCCTGGATGAAGCAGATTGAATGGTGGGGGCTACGATATGATGCAAATCACTTACACTTAAGGAAGGACTTCGCGGAGGTCTGCGTGATTGACCCGACCTACGGCGTGTAATGTTCGTGTGCCAGGAGGTACCACAAGCTCCGGAAGGTAAGGCCACTCATACCGCATCCCAATATCTATCCGTGACCCAAGTGTATACTGCGGCACCCATGCGCAGGAAAGATACGTCTTCAGAGAATATGACCAATTCTCGACGGTCTGGTTGGGTGCCACGTTGGATGGCCCGGGGACGTCTGCGGGGCGCCGAGGACGCCGAGGCGGGAGGTCCAGGATCTCACTGGGACGCCGTTCCAGCTGTCGGTCCTCCGGCGCAAGTGGGAATTGCAATGGGAAAGTGGGCTTAGGTTCCCGGAAGACGACCGGCTGACGAGTGTCGCCTGCTTTCCAACCTAGCGGATAATACATCGTGTATTTGTATCCGTCGCTGTAGTTTATGCGAGTAAAACCGTGGTTATCCATACTGCTCGTGCGTCTAGAGAGGGATCGTCTTGAAGATGGCCGTGATTTGCAAGGGGGCTTGGGCGATCGGGGTGTGTTCTGGAGCGCACTTCTTCGTTACAGCGGGATTTTATAAACAAAACGTCGCTCGGGCCATCTACCGTGGCCATAGAAGACCGAGGACCGAGACAAAGCGTCTGTCCAAGCGTTTGTGCCACCGAGGCTCAACCATCGATGCACAACAAATAGCTGCCGGATAATTACAAGTGAAAGAACCCGAGACACGATCTACGAGTCACCTACGAGTCCTGCCAGTGGCTCGCGAGAGCTTCGTAGGCTAAAGTGAAGGGTTGGGAGTAGTCAATAGTAACATGTCATCATGCAAGACCTGAAGCTGAAGGCCTGACGCTTGAAGGCCTGACGCTTGTCTCAGATTGAAACGTCACTGACAATATTGCTTGTCGCGATGAAAGCTTTGACAATAGCTTTGACGGAGTTGCAGCGGAAGCATTTGCCAAGGCATCCGGGCCGTTGCCTTCCCCAGAATTATCTCCAGGTTCGACCTATTTACATAATCCTACATTTGCTACCTGAACCAAAGCCTTCACACCTCTACTGTATATGTATGCATGCCAAAGCAAGAATTACTGGTGCCCCAGTAAAACAGCGGAAACCAATGATCGCCTCCGACGACTACACAGACCCCGTCTTAAAGTCCATCTCCATCGGGTGCACAATACTGGACCCCCGCAGAATCTTGGAAATGGCGAACAGCACAGGGAAGAGCATGACAGGGAGGTAATTCGTCACGAACGTCGACGTCGACCAGCTGTCCCGGAGGAACACCTCCCATCCACTGAACTACGCGTAGAATTACTCTCAGTTTCAATCGCGCCACAGAATCAAGGCGTGGGATCGTACTCACGAGAAGAGTGATGGACGACGCGCCAACAGCCCACCATGCTGCATAGGGCTGGAGCCTCGAAGCGTACGCCAGGGTACTTCTATCGATCCCCTGCGCTTGCAGACCCTTCCAGAACCTCAGGTATGTCACGCCAACGCAGAACCACGACAAAAGTCCGGCAGTAGCTGTCATGTCTGCGAACCACGTGAAGGCGACGCCGGAGCTGGTGTTGATGACCGTGTAAGAGAGTAACGCGACGGCGCAAGAGAGTGCAACGGAGACGTATGGCAGGCCGGAGCGGGAGGTGAGTGTGAAGATCTTGGGCGCATTTCCTGCGAGAGCGAGACCATCTGGAGTTTTGAACAATGATTATCGGAAACGGTGTTCTATGATCATTACTTACACATTCCCCTGGAGGACAGGTAAATATCGCTGCTGGAAGCCGACCATGCAGAAGTGAGCAGAGTAGCGTTGATGACCTGCGAGGATGTTAGTAGCTGAATTCTAGTCGCAATGCTGTACCTCAACATACAGAGGCAAGTCCTTTGATCCCAGCCTTCTCGATTGCGATTACAAACGGTGAGGCTGATGCATTACTCGAGTTGAGGTTCAGTAGTGGTTCGTCAGAAGGCACGAGGAGGCCGATTACGAATACCCCGCCCATATAAAACAACAATATACGAATGCATACGTTCCGCACTGTTTTAGGCATCGTACGCCGCGGGTCCTTAGCTTCTGCTGCTGCCATCTTAGTAACACACGATAGTCAATGCCGACCAACCGTCACTCGCTGCACACTCACAGTTACGGCCTCAGTCCCGATCGTCGAAAACGCAGCTTGTATCAAGACCCTGAAAAATCCAAGAAAGCGTCCCTTGGCACCAGGGATGCCAGCAAACTGAACGAATGGTCCCGGGTCCTTCCAGTAACGAAAGCCAATGCGGTCATGGTTCGGTCCTCCTCCGAGATCGAGGACGATGCCTAGGATGATAAGACCCACGATGGTGATAACTTTGATGGAACTTCCAGTTACCGCACGCAGAGGTCAAAACGTCAAGCATCACCACCATTAAATGACATACTCACGCGAACACGAACTCTGCCTCTCCGTAGATACCTAAAGGAAATCACAGGGTCCCGTCCGAACGCACGTCACCAAAGAATTAGTACGATGGCATACCTACGCCGAAGAGATTGATTCCGATTGCCACAGCTAGACACATCGTGATCCATATGGCATTGTCAACGCCCGGCTGCCAGTAGTTGATGAGAGCCACCGCCGCTGCCAGTTCAGCTGTTCGTCTCGTGTGAGCGACTGAGCGAGGTACGACGATTTTCATTTCCCACCTGGTATGGTCAGCTGTTTGTGCCAAGCATGGGTCTGTGAGAGAGTAGGTGCACAGTGGCAGAGACGTACTGTCCAGCTATACCAAACATTCCATCCCATGGCCAAGGAAAAAGCCGGGTCGACGAAGCGTTCCGCGAGTCGAATATGCCCTCCAGGAAGTGGGAGAAGTGAGATCATCTCTCCAACACTCACCTTCACCAATTACACCCATCAGCAACCAGGAAAGATCGTACGGAGCAGGTCCCCATCACACGTACCATGACGCAGTAGCAGATGGAGCCGATCAAAGCATACCCGAGCAGAAGGCCCAGAGGGCCGCCTTCCATCAGCGCAGACGCAGTCCCGAGGAAGAGGCCTGTGCCAATGACGCCTCCGATACTGTGCGCCGCATGTTCGTCGTGGGCGTCCTTTCACCATGGACGGTAAACATTAAAAGAGGTACCTGATCATTGTCATATGACGCTCCTTGAGTCCCCTGAGCAACCGCGTCTCGTGAGACGATGACTTCCTGTTCGCTTCCTCAACGCCTTTCGGCTCCACGCCGTCGAATGGCACCTGCGAAGCGTGGTGGTTAGTGGAGGACATGCTGGGACAGTTGGGAGACGATCGAAAAGGTCGACTGCAGGTGCTGCATTATATATCAGTCGTACCGCGCATTTGGTAAGAAGATTCGTGGATAAGGCCCTGAGACGCTTCAGATGTCGGAAGCGGCCCTCTAAATTCCTTATGGTATGGTGGAGATGGCAATCCCTCGGTGGAGATGGATGGTACTAATCTGCACAACATTGGTGGGGAGGCCAAAAGTGGCAATTGCCCTGAGCTAAGCACCAATCTGACCAGACGGACTCGTTTCGTTTTGCAGATGCGGGCTAGCATCGGCACCGCGGCCGCAGAGCTCAACACCGAAAGAAATGGCGCCAATTGTCATGATTCTGGAGTAGAAAATTCAAATAGTATGTCGCCGACCATCTCGCGAGAAATTTCGACCTGAAAGAACTCCGGAGTTCTGGAGTTCTGGAGTCCGCAGGGCATCCGTTTGTAAACAGTTTGAACTTCTAATACCCCGTCCAACCCGTCAGGGCAGCCAATCCCAGTCCCGCCGTTATCACGGCGATTTTCGAAGGAGATGGCGATCAGGGTGCGGATTGCCAGGACGCCCCAACTTGGCAAAAGGGGCCAGGAAAAGCCGACCGAACATGGCATCTACTATATTGTGATAGGCTAGAGCATACAAATACATGGAAGAAGATTGAGATTGTGTGCGACGTGATCATGATGGATCGTGAAAAAAAAATAAAAAATAAAAAATAAAACAAAATACTGAGGACGTTCGTGGCCTCACTGCATCTCATCTCACAGTTAGTTTTGTTTGTTCCTGAACCAAATCAGGGAATGAAGGCCAATGCAAAACTGGAAAGAAGAAAGAAAGAAAAGGAGCCAGAGAAGAAGACCAGACCAGACCAGACCCAACGACCTAAATAATGCACACTCATCACGCCCACTGTGAATCATACCATCGAATCCATCTTGGCGAAGAAACCGCTGTCTTGGTCCTCTTTCGTATATTGCCAGTCCATGTACTCGCGGAACGCAACATACTGTCCATTCACGTCTGGGTCCATGTCCGCGGCGCCCGCCTCGCTCAGAGGGTGAGTGTATGGCGTGTTGATTCCCGGGTAGTTGTCCGGTGTGGTTGGTGGCCCACTGGAATTTTCGCGAGTGGTGATAGAACGAGGGCGTGGTGGAGGTGGATGAAGACGTAGGTGGTGTAGATGATGCAGGGACCGTCGCTCGCCTGGGACGACCCCGGGTAGACGGGGATGCATCACCAGCAGCCTTGGGCTTGTTGGGCCCGCGAATGCGGCCCTCTGGGGAGTAGCAACACTCGAGATTGCGGAGACGGCATCTCTGGCAGGCGGGATGCTCGCCGCTGCACTGGAAGGGGTGGTGGTTGGAATGGTTTGTGTGGACGATTGATATGGGCAAGCCTACCTTTGCTTTCCTGATCCTGCACTTGTTGCACGCTTGTGCAGTTCTCAGCCGCGGATGCTCAGGGTGTCCTGATAAAATATGCCGGTGGTTGGATCGAGTGATCCTGCTAATGCGCATCGAGGAAGTCCGGTCTCAGGAGGGGTGTTTCGAGACAGCCACTGCAGAGTGGGCGAGCTGAGGTAGAGGGAGATGTGGTAGAGCTGTGGGATGATATGAATGGTGAAGTGACACGGGGTGGTGAGGGTATGACGAGGGGTAATGAGGAGATGAAGGATAACCCAAGCCTATAGGACGTGTATCGACATACTGGGTCTGTGAGTGAGAATAATCGTCGAGCAGTGATATATTGGCCGGGGTGAATGGAGGTGGTCGAGTCTGTGGGAAGGAGAACGTCCAGGGATCTGCAGGGTTCGTGTCCCCTGGCAGTAAGTCTTCTGCGACACTGGTTGTAGAAAAACGAGGGTCAGGGAGGCAGGAATTCACAGACGGGGTAGTGTGGGTGTTAGTGTATTGGGGGACATTGAGGACAAGTGACAAGCTGTGAGACGGTGAGGAACCTCGATGATTGAAGAAGGCATGACCCGTGTGGACGTCAGGCATTTTTTTTGTTTTGATTTTTTGGAGAGCCAGCTCAAGAGAAGAAAAAAGGAGCGTTCTGGAGTGGAAGGGAAAGACGGAGAAGATAGAAAGACAAGAGAATGGTAAGTAGAGCACGCAGGGCCCCTATCCGTTATTTCCTGTAATTCATCATTTGGGGGACAGGTCTCAAAAATCATCAATGTCGCCGGAAACGGTAATTCCGTCCATATATTTTTACATGCGCGACCCAAGAGAGGAGATTTTGGAAGAGAGGGAATGCATTGTCATGATGCAAGCCATTCCCAACACACCGTCCGCAGGGAAATTACCTATCGTATCTGAACAGTTCACTGATAGTCAGGTGTTGGCCTGACTTCCTCTAAACTATTCAATAATTTCCCATGCAACCGATGCTGGTGGGTCATTCCAGTAATATCTGCCCCCCCCGCAAATTTTGTGACGCGAACGCTTGTAGATAGGGATTGCTGTACCTGCGTTCTTCTGTTTGACAGGTTGACGACTCGAAGCTGCCACGACAAGCAAGAACGAGAGAGCAATGACCGGCACTCCCGTTAGAGTGGAGCGCATGCATTCTGCGAAGGAGTGTCGAGGACGATGGTGAGTGAGTCAGCCGTACCCCCTTTATACCAGCCCTCAGGTGAGAACCAATTGCCAACGGGAAGATTTGGCACCCATACTATGCCCTCGTTCGTTCAACACACCACGGCGCGTCAATGCGTCAATGGGAGATCGACATCCAGGAGCGGCGCACGGAAAGTGAGCTGTAAAGTAATTATCGTACGCGTCTTTGGTCAACCCCGGGGTCACCTCATCTCATTCACGTTAGTTTTGCTTGGTAGTTGTTAATTGCAGCGAGCACAGGACTCACAAGTTTAACAGTACTTGAAGTCTAATGCCTAGCAGTGTGCCCAGGCAAGCAACTCCGAGTCAGCACAGGTGATGGACCAGGCCTTCAGGTCCGAGTTGCATGCTTCCCATAATTTCGAAGATTTCGTTCCGCCGCTGCTGGTCGTCGTCCATCTGACGTGTAAACAGAAGTGTGGGGGTTGCGTGGATAATCAGTAGTAAGTCATAACAGTATGTACTGATTCAACTCTGGAAGTCGCTCAGATAACAGATTGAATATAAATCGGATATCTATAGTAAATAAATAATAATTAGTAACTCATTCTCGTGTTTCCCATAAATGTAAACTGTACCAAAACCATCTAGGATCTAACTTAACAGACTGAAGGTCTCAAACCTGACCAAGCCACATTCCAAGTAACCCAAGTACTCTCCCTGTGCAACGTCTCCGCGTCGCCGAGCCTGTCACGAGGGTAGCACCGTAGCAGGCCCCTCGCGTCCCCCGAACGAAACAAATGTAAGAACCCCACGCACGGCGATCGCCGCATTTCTCGTTTCCTCCCCCCCCGTTGAACACCAGGTTGGTTGTGCTTTGGAACAGGGCACCGAAAGGTGGAAGCAAGAAGAAGGCGCCGAACGACGGCGGCTCCACCACGCACACACCCGTCAGTCGCTCCATTCCATTCCATCCATGCAGCTCCACGACCGTGACCGGCACTGACTGACTGACGCGCTCGCACCGCACCTCCCCCTTCCCCGCAGACGCTCGCAGAGCAGCTTTCGTTCCTGCACAGCCCGCGCCCGTTCAAGAGCCCGGGCTACACCAAGAACGCGAACCGCCGCACGAAGAACCTCAAGACCGTCCTCGGCCAGGAGCGCGAACGCGAGGGCGCGGAGCGCGAGCGGAGGCGGCAGGAGCGCGAGGAGCGCGCGCAGGCGATGGACGTCGATGGCGCGCCGCAGACGCAGACGCAGACGCAGACGCAACTAGAGGCGGAGGAGGACGTGCCGTCGTGTAAGACCCGTTCTGCACAATCGTTTCCCCCCGCACCCTAACACTACACGCTGGTATGACGCTCATGCGCTCTCCCCAGATACGTCGCTCGAGGCATTTCCGTCGTTGCTGCCCCCGCGGCATTATTGCGATATAACTGGACTGGAGGCGGGTCGTTCTCCCGGTCACAGCTGTCTCGTGGTCCGAAATGCTAACGAGGCGCGCTTAGGCACCGTATACGGATCCCCGAACGAATCTCAGGTACCACGATAAGAGCGTGTACGATATCATAAAGAGTCTGGTGCGTTCTTGATCTTCACCACTTGCTGTGACCTCAGCATATGCACACGCTTACCACGCTTTCGGACAGAGTCCCGGTGTTGCCAAAGATTACCTCGCTGCTAGAGGTGTTAACCCGATCGTCAGATAGACAACATCTCTCCACCCTCCGTTACTAAATAACCCAGCCAGTGTCCCAATTATAGCTAAAAGTGTCCGTTGTAACCTGTAACAGTAGTATGTACGTTTTAAAAAATTAGTCACCACATCCATCCCACGACCGAGTGATGAAGGCGCTTGCAAACTTCCAAGCACTTTTGTTCCACGCGGTGCTTGGATTACACTGTCAAGAGCACAAAAGAACTTTAGTCAGCAGTCCTCAGAGAGGTCTTGGCAACAGTCCCCGCTCCCACCGTTATCGACAACCAACACTCCTGCTGGGCGTCGACGACAGCGGCGGCCACATTGTCGCCAAGCCATACACACGAATACGAAATGAACGCACCAAGAATACCAATGACAGCTGCGGCTCCCATGATAGCGCCTGCGACGACACCCGTCTTGAAATTGGACACGCCGCTGCCGCTGGACGACGGGGAGGGGGAGGCGCTGCCTGTCGTGTTCGTAGAGGTGACGATGGCGGGAAGCGCACTCGCTGCGGACGTAGGCTGCGTCCCGACCTGGCCGCTCCCGATTATGGCCATCGTGCCGTTGCTGGGGATGCCGTTGACGACGACGAACACCAGGGCGGGTCCGGGCGTCAGGATGTTCGGGTTTGGAGGAACCTGTGCGACGTGCAGGACGTACGAGCCGTCGTCGTTGACGGTGTAGGTGTTGTTGAGCTGGAGGTGACGTTGGCCCATGTTCATCGCGTGGGTGGTGAACCCGCCACGAGAGAGAACGACGGTGGTGTTTGCTGCGGCCTGGTTGCCCGACATACCGGTGTACGAGGTCGAAGAAACGGTGATGTCGAAGTAGGTTCCGCCGTAGCTGAGGGTTTGGGGGACACCTGACACCTGGGGCCGGACGCTTGAAGTGAAGTAGGGGGGATAGAAGATCTCGGCGGTGTAAGTCGTTGGGTACGGTACGTTGAGCTCGACATCGAGGTTTGGGTTCGAACCTGCGATCAATACAGATGCATCCGGGAGCAGCATCGCGGTTGAGTGGTACAACCTGGCAATGTTCGAAGAGGACAGCCCCGCATTGGACCAGCGAGAGCCCGAGGGAGCATTGGGGTTGTAGATGGCCGGAGTACCGATAGGTCCTGATGCGAGCGACTGGAAGAAGGGCATTTGGTCGAGACTGAGGGTGTACATGGTTTGGTTGGCGAACCCAGCAGTCCCGTTCGAACCACCGTTGATGACCAACAGCGTCCCATCAGGAAGAGTGATGAACTGTCCCATGGTACGACCTTCCAACATATCATCGTCTTGTTCGTACTGGGGCGACGAGCCGTCCTGAGGTTCAGGAGTGATACGTTGGCAGTCTGGAGATGTTGGGTATGTCCAGGTGTTGTAGAATGGCCATGAATAGTTTCCGTAGTATTCCTCGGGCATGTCGGACCCGCCACAGAAAAGGATAGTAGGTGTGTA
>MU123901.1:34035-55543 GCA_014904935.1 Melanogaster broomeanus | reverse complement strand
GATGTCTGACTAAACTTCAAAAATTTAATGTAATCTTTATGTTTGTCTAAATTTAAAGTTTAAGCACACATTTTTCCTACTATAAAATTTCTTATTCACACTGACATCGAAGAGGAGGCAAAATGTTTGCTCATATTCCAAATATTGGCCTGCATATTTTCGACTGGGAAAACTTCAAGTCTTACCGTTGCCCAAATGCCAACTTATATTCCAAGTTTGGTCTTCACATTTCGGATGACATTCTCACCCAACTTAAATTCTGCAAAACGCGTCGTGTGACGATGCATTGAGGTTACCTAAGTCGTCCCAATTAGGCAAGCTTCACACACTCACATTCCCGTCCTGCAGGTGCGGGTACTGATTGCCTTGCCTTGAAGCTTCCTTCGCAGCCGTCGACGCCGAACCCTCGCACTCCCAACCCCATTGCTCCCAACCCCATCGCTTCCGGTGTCACTCGACTGCACCATCGCTTCCCCGTGTCACTCGACGGTATCACTCGACTGCGACAACACCATGTTCTTTCTGGAATTCTGGACGACAACACGACCGCGGCGCCGACAGGACAGGACGCCCTGATGCATGCACGTGTGCATGCCACCTCACCGCGATAACGACGGAGGGCCGCACCAGCCAGAGTGCCCCTGCAGTGCGGGGCGCGATCGGTATGGCTGGCAGCTGACAGCACACAACACGAGCCCGCCCACTCAGCCCAGAATTTCGTGCACCCCATTCACGCCTTATAATGTGCCTCTCCCAAAAAAAAATACAAGAAAAGGTAAGTACCCCACTCAACCCATTCATGCTCACCGCTCAGTGCGCTCACCCAACCTGTTTACCCCATGCGCATTCGCGCCCGATGATATATAAAAAATAGCAAAAAAAAGCTAAGTACCCACTCGATCTGCTCACACCCGCCTACTAACTTGCCTTTTGGATCTCACGCTTCCGTCCAGTCTGTTCGCCTGCGCGCGCGAGTGCACCACCCTGTTTCGCCCACCATGTCACACGAACGTGCGAGCAACCGTGTCGCCCACCCACCCATCCTCGCTGTCTCACCGACCCTGACACGCACGCCCCCGAGCCCATCTCGCTGTCTGGCACACGCGCCACCACTCCCATCCTCACCTCTCGCCCACCACGCCATCGCACACACTACCTGCCCTCCGTTGCCTTACTCTCGCGCGCTCGTGCAAGTATGCAGACCATTGTGTCTGCGTGCGCATGCGTGCTCACTCGCTCACCCACCCAACTGTCGTGCCAGCGCGCCATGCCGTCCACATGTGTTGTATCCGGGGGTATACCCGTACGACTGCTGACAGTTCATGCCCCCAACCCATTTATTGTCATTAGTTACATTTCCAGTGTATTAGACTCGAAATTCGGAAAGGATATGCTGGGCAAGGGCTCGGTATGGACACTATGACCCTGGAAACAAACATGGAGTGTATACTTTCGCCAACTGGACGTGTACAACATAGTGAGTGGTGATTAGGGGACCAAGATACCAAACAAGAAGTGGAGATTGGGAGATGGTGAAGTATCAAGAAGTTTTCAGTCTAGTCCAAGAAAGTTGCAAGAGAAAAGTCTAGTCGTCATGGAAAACGACATCATCAGGGGTACCATAGACATATGATCTGGAATGAGTGGATTCATAACTGGAATCATAGTAGGAAAGGGGAGGGGATGATCCGCGCTCATCACCCTGTTGTTGGTGGTAGGTTGGCACAGGGTAAGCTGGACGATGACGGCGGGAACCTTCGGCCTGGCGCCCACGATCCTCCTGACGCTCATCAGCAAAATGATGAGAAGGGCCAGCAGGGTTCCTGCGAGACTTGTCGAAATCTTGGCGACGGTCGTGCACAGGAGCGCTCGGTGCACGTGGCTCCTTCTGGTGCTGCGAATCTGGCTGACTGCGGGGAGTGGGCTGGCAGCGAGTGTCCGTACGACGGAGGGTACCAGATCTGGGGGGGAAGTAAGGCTGACGCGCAACCTGTTGATGACCCGCCTCAGGGAGGCACAAGGTAGACCGAGAGTCAGCATCGAACCGAGAGCGATGCTCCGGCTGCGGACGAAGGCTGGTTTGACGAAGTGTATCGCGTTGCTGAGATTGGGGGCGAACTTCGGGCTGTGGGCGTACGCTGGGTTGACGAGGTGGAACGTGTTGCTGGCCATGAACTCGTGTGCGCTGCCAAATGTTATCATATTAGACACTCCAATATATAGAGGTAACAATGCTCACCTCCTTGTGGTTTGGAACTTGCACGTCAGCCGTGTTGGGAAGGCATTCGGCCCAAATGCGTTCCAGTACAGCTTCGTCATCGTCATCCTCGCTGTCATCCCTGGCTCGCTTCCGGGGGCGTTCAGGAGGGTCTTCTTTGGCACGACGGTCTTCTTTGGCATGACGGTCATCTTTGGTACGAAGGTCTTCTTTGGCACGGAGGTCTTCTTTGGCACGAAGGTCTTCTTTGGCACGGCACGAAGGTCTTCTTTGGCACGACGGTCTTCTTTGGTGCGAAGGTCTTCTTTGGCACGGAGGTCTTCTTTGGCACGAAGGTCTTCTTTGATACGATGACCTCCATGCACCGGGTTGAATTGAGGCCACTTTTCAAGGTTAGCGCGTTTTGACTCCACCAATTCGTCCCGTAGCGCTACCCAGGCAGCAGAGTTAGAGAGCACACTAACTGGATCACCATCGACGTCTGTGATTAAAGGCAGGGTAGCTTTCCTTGGGTCATCGTCGGGGATCTTGCACCAATCTATAGTGTAGATTGGCATCAACATTAGCTCGTACGAATGATGATCAATTTACCTGGGCGCCATGGGTGTACTTCCCACTCGGGATCAAACCCGCCCTCCGAATCATTTGACCCCTTACCCTTCTTTGAGGCTTTCTGTGCTCTGGCTTCCAACTCATCGTCCGTGGGACCATCATACATCGCACCCATGATTCGTCGGATCCCTGTGAGTGTTTGGCTCTCAAGTTGTCTTGTGGTGAGAAACTTGGGCCTGAAGTTCTTGTCGAGAGGAGGGTTGTTTTTCGGATATTTCAAGATACATAGAGAGTGACGGAAGAGGATAAAAAGGATGCCGTCCCAATTAATGTGCCTCTCCCTACCATCGGCAACATCAGCAGTGTACAGGGGGACGTAAGGTCCTGAGAGGCAGGTTAACAAAATTACGGATTGTCAGAACTCCCAACTTACCGAGGCGATCCTCAACCAAAATCTTCAGAGCTCGGCGCTCCCGATCCCGCTCGGTCTCGCCTGGCTTTCGTGCAATCACGGACATCTTGCTGACCACCTTTGGGATGTCAAGATGCTTCAGACCATCATGAAAGTTATTGAATCTTTGTCTCGATGAGTAGAGCCACATGGAACTGCTGAAGTTAACGGAAACTTACTTGAATATAGTGGTGAGGTAGTCGATAATTTGTCGAACATCTGCACCGCCATCTGTGACCCACTTCGCAATAGCGGGAGTACCAGTGAAGAGGCCGGAAACTTGCTTGCCTTCAGCCTCTGGCCCAACATAGCAAACAGCGCCAAGGATTTGCATTTCGCCTGTAACTGAGTATGCCTCAGCCTGATAATCAGTGAATAAATGCAGTCGCTGGAAAAAACAAAAAAGGCCCCCTACAATGCCTGCAAGCTGCGCTTTACACTCTGTCACCCTAGCAGCCACCGACTTCAGTGTCCGGTTTATTGGGATGTCAAGGGTCCGCTCGAAATCTCTGATGGGTTTCCATATCTTTTCGCGAGCTTCGTAGTCGTCGTCAGCTACACCGTTGTATAGCATCTTGTAATTCGCGTCAACGGTGCGATTGAACTCAGTCATTGACACTATAAACAGTCAATTAGGTTTAGCATGGCAACCAAGGAGACACTCACTATTCTCGGGTTTCTGGTGCGTAGCGTAGTACCATTTACGATAAACATTTGCGGGATTCTCCTTGCGCCCAGCCTTTAGTCCAAGTCCTGCTGAGATAAGTATTTCCCGGCGTGATTTCCCAAATTCTCGTCCCAGTGCATCAGCACGCTCAATTACCATGGCTTGCAGGGCTTCGATCCCCTCTGAAGCACCAGACGGAAGAGGCCCTGGCTTCAGCGGCCACCCCTTCAGCTGCTCCGTAATATCGTCGTTGAGGCGGCCATCTCCATCGTGAGGGGCTGGACTCTTTGGGGTTTCCGCAGATTTCTGAGAGCCTGTGGACAGTGCTTTGGTTTTTCTCGCATGCGACCTGGGTCGACCATACTTTAGGCCACGCGCCTTGTTCTCTCGTCTGGTGCGCTCGCGCTCCGTTGCGCTGTAGTTGCTGTCCGAGCCAGGAGATGATTCATCTGAGATAAAGGAGAATACGTCAAGGGCAATGCAAACAGCCCGAGGTGTGAACGTACACTCATAATATGCTTCATGGTATTGCTCCTCGTTGCCTGTGCCGGAGCCTTCATCAACCTCCCTTTCATCGTCCTGGGGTTCTTCGTCCTCTCCTGAACCACCTTCCTCGCCTTTGTCGGATTCCATGGATGCATCAGGCTGCACATCATTAACCGTACCCTTTGGCGAAGGAAGTGGAGAGTCATCCTATAGTGTTTGTTAGCATATAAATACATATGACCTCCCGCGGACTGTGTGGCTTTCTACTGGTGACGCGAAGTCAACTCGGGTACCCAGTAACGCCAAGTTGACTCGGGTTCAAAGCATGGCACTATGCCATTGCCGGGCAACAGAATGGAAAGGGGAGAGTGATGACCTACCGAAGGTATATGCATGGGAGACTTATTGCTACGTGGTGGGTTGGGGGTCGACACGGATGGGAGAAAACGAGACTAGAATTTTTTCTCAGAAAGCATGCTATGTTATGCAATTGACGCAACATACTGGTTTATCGTTGGTTATGTCTGTCTTTTTGTCATGCTTCGACTGGCCGACAGGTGGACCAAACCTCACACCAGATACTGTGACCTAACACTGATTTTAACAATAAGCCAATAAATGGGGAGCGGGAACCTACCGAGGGTACGCTAGCATGCACTTTGTTCTTGGACGGAGGCTCCTTGGCATGACGATCGTGCTCAGCCAGCTAAGCTGTGTCTCAGCGGGGAACATAGAAAGGGGGTGCAGACTGTGAATGTGATTAGAAAACATACAGGTCGGTCATTTGCATCGCTGTTCTTTGAAGTTCTATTTTTCTTTGGCTCGTTCTTTGGCTGGTGAATCGGCGGCCCAAATTTCATATCAGACACTGCGGCCTAACAGCGATTTTAACCACAGACTAATAAACCTGATGAGATGACCTACGACACTTCCTTTCCGGACACCGGTTCCCTGGCGCGGCGATTGGTTGCAAGTGACTGATGAATCGATCATAAGCAGCGGTTAACTTGGGCATGTTTTAAAAAGCTCACCTGTTGAGTCCGCTGCGGTGCAGGTGTCTGAACCCGTTGAGCAATGGATGGCTTGGGCGGTTTATTCTATTAACTCACCTGTTGGCTGCGTGCGCTCCTGAGAGTGCGGGGGGCGTTAACGTCGACGGGATACTCAGACGGAGCTGCAGACTCATCGCGACCGCGTCTGCCGCTGGCCATTGCTACCGGGGGAATGGTTGACTGGCAACCACACAGACTTGTAGCTCGGATTTAAATCTGCTATTCGAGATTCCCACCACGCGCTTCGCGTATGCCCGTGGATTCTTGTTGACAAATTACGGGTAAGAGGTGCTTGGGTATGCACGGAATAAATGTTCATTGCCGGCAGCGCCGTTAAAGAGATGGCAAGAAAAAGCAATCTGAACGATGAAACGGAGGTGGTCTGAATAAACAACGAGCTTAGAGCAGCTAGAATGCAATGATGCGATGAAGTGGAAGAACTCACAAGAGAAGGGAATCCCATCTTACGCCACCCACTAGTCATGAAATTACAAGTTAATTCGGTACCTACTAGCGAGATGTTCATTCCCACCGGAGACAAGGCTCCTTACATACTAAGCTGCCAGCAAATGCAAATATCAATACGGGGCTACACATTAGGTCATGAAATGATTCACGGGGAGAAAACCGACCCCGCATCTACAGTGATACCCAGGATATGGTGTCATCCAATGGTTTCGTGCACCGTGGTTGCCTTTGAAATGGGGCGTTGATGCGAGGACGCATGATACGAAACTAGCGAGGATGCGGCCTGTTAGAAGGGAGTGGTGATAAGCGTGCTCACCTGTGAGCAAAACACATCCGAACGTGAATGAATACGTGAGAAGGATGAAATCACGACTCTGTCCAGTCCGTCGGAGAACGTCTTCAACGCGTTGGAGCAACTAGACCCGTAGGCCCGGCACGCGCGACATTCTCTTTGGAACATGGATAAGGTGTCCAAACAGAGGTACCAAGCCGTCTGTAGACTGATTGGTGACGCCAAGTCGACCAATCACTTATCCATTGATGGGCACCAAGCCGCACCATGGGAGGAGAGGTAACAACACCCATATCTAGTGAATCTGCGTCAGTATGAGAATGCGACGAAAAACTTACTTTAATTACAGTTGACTTGGGATGAAAGGCGGTGTGAGTGCTCAGTGGTGGAGTTGGTGAGCGCGAGCACGATGTGGTGGTGGTGATAGTGAGAACGAGCACAGTGGTGGTGGTGGTGGTGGTGGTGGTGGTGAGAGCGAGCCTGAGTGCAATGGAACTGAGAGCAAACGTTGCGAGCAATGAGGATGGCCACACAATTATTCAGACAAGTTCAAGCGCAATGTGGGTACTAATCATGTCCTTAATTCCTCAACTTTTTGCACAGATTGTTGCTGGTTGCGAACTACTATTGATACCCTTTGATACCCTCGTGCAAGTACAGAGTGCGTTAGTAGGTATTACTATAGCAGCGTAGAAAGTGCTACGTGTCAACTACACCACACTATATAAAACGGCAGTGTCACGAGAAGTATATACCAAATCCTCTGAGAACATTTCCGGGGTAGAAGGAGGTGTAGGGTTCGAGGTTGCAGATAGCACAGGCGACGACGGAAATGAGGCTACCGGGGAAGAGATACAACCAAAGGTGTTGAAGCTAAACGCTGAACCGAGGGTATCGTAGGACGAGTCTGAAGTAGGGGAATCACAAGAAGAATCGGATTCAGATTCATAAATGTTGATATCACGAGCAGCTAGAATGGAGTCAGACATAGGGAAAACACCACCGTAGATGAAGTACACTCACATGGATTGGTGGGGACGTGATCGGCATTCCGCATTTCGGATTCGCTGACTGGGTGTGTGGTGTGTTAAACTGGGGTTTCACAATAAAAATCAATACTTACAAGAAGAACAGTTTTGGTGTAGAAGGCTGCGATGATATGATGTGCAAACGTAGCACTGGTTGATGTGCTTGATTTGCACGCATGCCAGGCAAGCTCCTGGGGCACAGATTTCGTAGAGAAAATTAGGTAGTGCAGCGTTGGCAGCATTGTGAGCACGCGAGATAGCTAGACAAATGGTTGTTAGCGTGGTGGTGGGGCTGGAAATAGCTTATACTTACTGTTCCTATGAAGAATAACTTGAAGGGCAGCTGCCAGCTCTGAAATGGAAAACAAACTTTCAACGGCAATGTTGGATGACATGGTGGATGGAAGTGCGATGGGTTGAACTTGGACCTGGCAGACGTCCGCATTTTAATACTGAAAATCAATGCTATTGTGGTACTTACTCACTTTGTTCAGAACTAAAGTTTGTGCGTACATGTACTTGAAGGGCGGCAGTGTTGCGAGCAGAAACCGCTGCATAGTTCTTCTATTGCTATTCAGGATGCTCAACCTTATTAGAAGCATGATAAGAGATATCACAAACCTGGTAACACAAAGGGATTCTAGGGTATTGAGGTCCTGAGGGATGGTCGATGATTGGTTGCAGCGCTAGAACGGCGTATCAAGTTGGCATGAGGCCTTGAGGATCCATGGGTGCCAGTATAATGGTAAAGGAAGTAGATGCGGTAATGAAGCAAGGGCTCACAGTATGTAAGGCCATTGAAAACGTCTTCGGGTTCTATCATGCCTGTAAGATGCGGCACATGTGACACCTGTGTGTTGCGCGACGCCACTGGCAATACAAAATCGTGCTCAGGACAAAGGATACAAGTCGTATCGAGTGGCTCCCATGGAGTGTCTTGTCTCAGGTAAAATTTCATTTTGCCCGATATCGAAGTTTTTCCTATTTTGCTGCTCAACCGCCAGGTGATAGCACACGTGTTGTCGAAGGCACATCCCAGAAACTAGTAAGATAATATATAAGCACACAGTAGAAGCAGTTGATGCCAAATTCAAACTTGACAACGTTGCGTGATGAATCGATGACGAATGAGCAATTTGCCATACATGCAGATCGTTGTAAGTACCACACACGAATCACGATCAGCTTGTTAAATTTTATCCAAGCATTACACCATATTCGGTGCATACCGGCGGAGTTTAGCAGACTTGAGCTCTCCTTCCTTTCCCGCTGGCTCCACATTGTCCTCTCATATGCTATCTACACGATCTGGGATCTCGGGCCGTTCATTTGTCGTAAGTTAGATACATGCGCTGTGATTTACAGCCTAGTGAGTCGTGACTGTATGCGAATAAATGTCGCCCGGGAGTTGTGGAGGAAGCATGGCCGAGCGTGATGCACAAAGAATTAATCTGGTCATGTGTAGTCCGCCCCATGACATCGAAACTGTGAAACAATCCCCACTTTAGTACAGTAGAGGAATATGACGAAATGTGAAAGAATGAGGGAAGGTTGCCCTGGTCACTGATCTCGCTACATCGATACATCAGGCCTCAGGCCTCAGGCCTCCCAGTGAGAAGTGGACATGTCCGTAGCAGTTGACAACGGGTGCAATGTGAAGATATTTTTAGACATATATTGAAATCAGACGAGATATGAGCTCAAGCAGAATCGCCCTACAAAGTCGCATGTTGACAGCGATCGACGGTTGCCAAGTTGCACGTCGACGTCCGTCGTCGACATCCTATAGTAATTACATTGTTGCTTGTGTTACTTGCTCGACCACTATTGTAATTACATTGCTTTCGAATTACCCAGTGACCTGAGGAGCCACGAGCAGTCCAAAAGCATGCCTTGAGATACACATCTGGGGTGCAAGCCATTCATTTGAGGTGCAAATAGCTCATCCAAAGTGCAAGTGGCCAATTACAGGTGGCATGGGTGGCCCATCAGAGTGCTAGGTAAGATGTCCGGTGGGAGAGTGACCCATTCAAGGAGACAGGGAGGTCCATAGTTGCAAATGACCTTGGACACTAATATGAACGTGGACACAAATAACCAGTGACCTGAGGAGCCACAAGCAGTCCAAAAGCATGCCTCAAGATGCACATTTGGGGTGCAAGCCATTCATTTGAGGTGCAAATAGCTCATCCAAAGTGCAAGTGGCCAATTCCAGGTGGCATGGGTGGCCCATCAGAGTGCTAGGTAAGATGTCCAGTGGGAGAGTGACCCATTCGAGGAGACAGGGAGGTCCATAGTTGCAAATGACCTTGGACACTAACATGAACATGGACACAAATAACTGGTGACCTGAGGAGCCATGAGCAGTCTGAAAGCATGCCTCAAGATGCACATTCAGGGTGCAAGCCATTCATTTGAGGTGCAAACAGCTTATCCAAAGTGCAAGTGGCCAATTCCAGGTGGCATGGGTGGCCCGTCAGAGTGTTAGGTATGACACCCAGTGGGAGAGTGACCCATTCAAGGAGACAGGGAGGTCTATAGTTGCAAATGACCTTGGACACTAACATGAATGCAGACATAAATAACCAGTGACCTGAGGAGCCACAAGCAGTCCAAAAGCATGCCTCAAGATGCACATTTGGGGTGCAAGCCATTCATTTGAGGTGCAAACAGCTTATCCAAAGTGCAAGTGGCCAATTCCAGGTGGCATGGGTGGCCCATCAGAGTGCTAGGTAAGATGTCCGGTGGAAGAGTGGCCCATTCAAGGAGACAGGGAGGTCCATAGTTGCACATGACCTTAGACACTAATCTGAACGCAGACACAAATAACTGGTGACCTGAGGAGCCACAAGCAGTCCAAAAGCATGCCTCAAGATGCACATTTGGGGTGCAAGCCATTCATTTGAGGTGCAAACAGCTCATCCAAAGTGCAAGTGGCCAATTCCAGGTGGCATGGGTGGCCCGTCAGAGTGTTAGGTAAGACACCCAGTGGGAGAGTGACCCATTCAAGGAGACAGGGAGGTCTATAGTTGCAAATGACCTTGGATGCTAACATGAATGCAGACACAAATAACCGGTGACCTGAGGAGCCATGAGCAGTCCGAAAGCATGCCTCAAGATGCACATTCAGGGTGCAAGCCATTCATTTGAGGTAAAAACAGCTTATCCAAAGCACAAGTGGCCAATTCCAGGTGGCATGGGTGGCCCATCAGAGTGCTAGGTAAGATGTCCAGTCACAGCCTGGGGCAGATGTCATTTCCCATTAACATGTCAAATGGTAGTAGTACTTCATACCTTGACCAAGGAAGTCATATATGCACTTCACAGAAGGATGGCAGAAGGATGGCAGAAGGATGGTCAGATTAAAATAAACCTGGTCAGACAAAGAAATACTTGCCCCATTCACAGATCTGATGAGAACGTCCCTTCCATCTTGACCTTCTGTGAAGCACAGTGCCTGCATGATTCACTTATGTAGCATCACCAACCGCTGTCCCTGTTCCATGTAGCTCAACAAAATCTGCATGAGAAGGAGGGACAGGCCAACACATTTTCATTGTTTCCTTGAGTCAGAGCCATCACACTGGCTGTCAATGTAAACAAGATCAGTGGTGCAAAAACCAAAAATCACAAGGATGGATGGACTTGCAGAAATGAAAATTCAATCTTGCCGGGAACAGGACTGATGAGGATGTATACTTTTGATTCATACTCAAGCTGAGGGGGGCTTTGCCTCACATTCAGGAGGAACTTATGTAATCATAGTTCTGCCTGCAGTCCATATTTGAAACTTCACCATAGTTCTTGATGTCTGACTAAACTTCAAAAATTTAATGTAATCTTTATGTTTGTCTAAATTTAAAGTTTAAGCACACATTTTTCCTACTATAAAATTTCTTATTCACACTGACATCGAAGAGGAGGCAAAATGTTTGCTCATATTCCAAATATTGGCCTGCATATTTTCGACTGGGAAAACTTCAAGTCTTACCGTTGCCCAAATGCCAACTTATATTCCAAGTTTGGTCTTCACATTTCGGATGACATTCTCACCCAACTTAAATTCTGCAAAACGCGTCGTGTGACGATGCATTGAGGTTACCTAAGTCGTCCCAATTAGGCAAGCTTCACACACTCACATTCCCGTCCTGCAGGTGCGGGTACTGATTGCCTTGCCTTGAAGCTTCCTTCGCAGCCGTCGACGCCGAACCCTCGCACTCCCAACCCCATTGCTCCCAACCCCATCGCTTCCGGTGTCACTCGACTGCACCATCGCTTCCCCGTGTCACTCGACGGTATCACTCGACTGCGACAACACCATGTTCTTTCTGGAATTCTGGACGACAACACGACCGCGGCGCCGACAGGACAGGACGCCCTGATGCATGCACGTGTGCATGCCACCTCACCGCGATAACGACGGAGGGCCGCACCAGCCAGAGTGCCCCTGCAGTGCGGGGCGCGATCGGTATGGCTGGCAGCTGACAGCACACAACACGAGCCCGCCCACTCAGCCCAGAATTTCGTGCACCCCATTCACGCCTTATAATGTGCCTCTCCCAAAAAAAATACAAGAAAAGGTAAGTACCCCACTCAACCCATTCATGCTCACCGCTCAGTGCGCTCACCCAACCTGTTTACCCCATGCGCATTCGCGCCCGATGATATATAAAAAATAGCAAAAAAAAGCTAAGTACCCACTCGATCTGCTCACACCCGCCTACTAACTTGCCTTTTGGATCTCACGCTTCCGTCCAGTCTGTTCGCCTGCGCGCGCGAGTGCACCACCCTGTTTCGCCCACCATCACACGAACGTGCGAGCAACCGTGTCGCCCACCCACCCATCCTCGCTGTCTCACCGACCCTGACACGCACGCCCCCGAGCCCATCTCGCTGTCTGGCACACGCGCCACCACTCCCATCCTCACCTCTCGCCCACCACGCCGTCGCACACACTACCTGCCCTCCGTTGCCTTACTCTCGCGCGCTCGTGCAAGTATGCAGACCATTGTGTCTGCGTGCGCATGCGTGCTCACTCGCTCACCCACCCAACTGTCGTGCCAGCGCGCCATGCCGTCCACATGTGTTGTATCCGGGGGTATACCCGTACGACTGCCGACAGTTCATGCCCCCAACCCATTTATTGTCATTAGTTACATTTCCAGTGTATTAGACTCGAAATTCGGAAAGGATATGCTGGGCAAGGGCTCGGTATGGACACTATGACCCTGGAAACAAACATGGAGTGTATACTTTCGCCA
The DNA here is from genome assembly GCA_014904935.1 of Melanogaster broomeanus. Taxonomy (NCBI): domain Eukaryota; kingdom Fungi; phylum Basidiomycota; class Agaricomycetes; order Boletales; family Melanogastraceae; genus Melanogaster; species Melanogaster broomeanus. The sequence goes on along the minus strand of MU123901.1, from coordinate 43,068 downwards.
ACTGGACGTGTACAACATAGTGAGTGGTGATTAGGGGACCAAGATACCAAACAAGAAGTGGAGATTGGGAGATGGTGAAGTATCAAGAAGTTTTCAGTCTAGTCCAAGAAAGTTGCAAGAGAAAAGTCTAGTCGTCATGGAAAACGACATCATCAGGGGTACCAATAGACATATGATCTGGAATGAGTGGATTCATAACTGGAATCATAGTAGGAAAGGGGAGGGGATGATCCGCGCTCATCACCCTGTTGTTGGTGGTAGGTTGGCACAGGGTAAGCTGGACGATGACGGCGGGAACCTTCGGCCTGGCGCCACGATCCTCCTGACGCTCATCAGCAAAATGATGAGAAGGGCCAGCAGGGTTCCTGCGAGACTTGTCGAAATCTTGGCGACGGTCGTGCACAGGAGCGCTCGGTGCACGTGGCTCCTTCTGGTGCTGCGAATCTGGCTGACTGCGGGGAGTGGGCTGGCAGCGAGTGTCCGTACGACGGAGGGTACCAGATCTGGGGGGGAAGTAAGGCTGACGCGCAACCTGTTGATGACCCGCCTCAGGGAGGCACAAGGTAGACCGAGAGTCAGCATCGAACCGAGAGCGATGCTCCGCCTGCGGACGAAGGCTGGTTTGACGAAGTGTATGCGTTGCTGAGATTGGGGGCGAACTTCGGGCTGTGGGCGTACGCTGGGTTGACGAGGTGGAACGTGTTGCTGCCATGAACTCGTGTGCGCTGCCAAATGTTATCATATTAGACACTCCAATAATATAGGTAACAATGCTCACCTCCTTGTGGTTTGGAACTTGCCGTAGCCGTGTTGGGAAGGCATTCGGCCCAAATGCGTTCCAGTACAGCTTCGTCATCGTCATCCTCGCTGTCATCCCTGGCTCGCTTCCGGGGCGTTCAGGAGGGTCTTCTTTGGCACGACGGTCTTCTTTGGCATGACGGTCATCTTTGGTACGAGGTCTTCTTTGCACAGGGTCTTCTTTGGACGAGTCTGTCTTTTGGCACCCGAGGTCTTCTTTGCACGACGGTCCTTCTTTGGTGCGAAGGTCTCTTTGGCACGGAGGTCTTCTTTGGCACGAAGGTCTTCTTTGATACGATGACCTCCATGCACCGGGTTGAATTGAGGCCACTTTTCAAGGTTAGCGCGTTTTGACTCCACAATACGTCCGTAGCGCTACCCAGGCAGCAGAGTTTAGAGCACACTAACTGATCACCAATCGACGTCTGTGATTAAAGGCAGGGTAGCTTTCCTTGGGTCATCGTCGGGGATCTTGCACCAATCTATAGTGTAGATTGGCATCAACATTAGCTCCGTACGAATGATGACATTACCTGGGCCCATGGGTGTACTTCCCACTCGGGATCAAACCCGCCCTCCGAATCATTTGACCCTTCCCTTCTTCTTTGAGGCTTTCTGTGCTCTGGCTTCCAACTCATCGTCCGTGGACCATCAATACATCGCACCCATGATTCGTCGGATCCCTGTGAGTGTTTGGCTCTAAAGTTGCTTGTGGTGAGAAACTTGGGCCCTGAAGTTCTTGTCGAGAGGAGGGTTGTTTTCGGATATTTCAGATACATAGAGAGTGACGGAAGAGATAAAAGGATGCGTCCCAATTAATGTGCCTCTCCCTACCATCGGCAAATCAGCAGTGTACAGGGGACGTAAGGTCCTGAGAGACAGGTTAACAAATTACGGATGTCAGAAATCCCACTTACCGAGGCGATCCTAACCAAAATCTTCAGAGCTCGGCGCTCCCGATCCGCTCGGTCTCGCCTTGGCTTTCGTGCAATCACGGACATCTTGCTGACCACCTTTGGGATGTCCAGATGCTTCAGACCATCATGAAAGTTTATGAATCTTTCCTCGATGAGTAGAGCCACATGGAACTGCTGAAGTTAACGGAAATTACTTGATATAGTGGTGAGGTAGTCCGATATTTGTCGAACATCTGCACCGCCATCTGTGACCACTCGAATAGGGAGTACCAGTGAAGAGGCCGGAAACTTGCTTGCCTTCAGCCTCTGGCCCAACATAGCAAACAGCGCCAAGGATTTGCATTTCGCCTGTAACTGAGTATGCCTCAGCCTGATAATCAGTGAATAAATGCAGTCGCTGAAAACAAAAAAGGCCCCCTACAATGCCTGCAAGCTGCGCTTTACACTCTGTCACCCTAGCAGCCACCGACTCAGTGTCCGGTTTAATTGGTGTCAAGGGTCCGCTCGAAATCCTCTGATGGGTTTCCATATCTTTTCGCGAGCTTCGTAGTCGTCTCAGCTACACCGTTGTATAGCATCCTTGTAATTCGCGTCAACGGTGCGTTGAACTCAGTCATTGACATATAAACAGTCAATTAAGGTTTAGCATGGCAACCAAGAGACACTCACCTATTCTCGGGTTTCTGGTGCGTAGCGTAGTACCATTTACGATAAACATTTGCGGGATTCTCCTTGCGCCCAGCCTTTATCCAGCCTGCTGAGATAAGTATTTTCCGGCGTGATTTCCCAAATCTCGTCCAGTGCATCAGCCACGCTCAATACCATGGCTTGCAGGGCTTCGATCCCTCTGAAGCACCAGACGGAAGAGGCCTGGCTTCAGCGGCCACCCCTTCAGCTGCTCCGTAATATCGTCGTTGAGGCGGCCATCTCCCATCGTGAGGGGCTGGACTCTTTGGGGTTTCCGCAGATTTCTGAGAGCCTGTGGACAGTGCTTTGGTTTTTCTCGCATGCGACCTGGGTCGACCATACTTTAGGCCACGCGCTTGTTCTCTCGTCTGTGCGCTCGGTCCGTTGCGCTGTAGTTGCTGTCCGAGCCAGGAGATGATTCATCTGAGATAAAGGAGAATACGTCAAGGCAATGCAAACAGCCCGAGGTGTGAACGTCACTCATAATATGCTTCATGGTATTGCTCCTCGTTGCCTGTGCCGGAGCCTTCGATCAACCTCCCTTTCATCGTCCCTGGGGTTCTCGTCCTCCTCCTGAACCACCTTCCTCGCCTTTGTCGATTCCATGGTGCATCAGGCTGCACATCATTAACGTACCTTTGGCGAGGAAGTGGAGATCATCTATAGTGTTTGTTAGCATATAAATAATATGACCTCCCGCGGACCTGTTGGCTTTTCTACTGTGACGCGAAGTCAACTCGGGTACCAGTAACGCCAAGTTGACTCGGGTTCAAAGCATGGCACTATGCCATTGGCGGGCAACAGAATGGAAAGGGGGAGTGATGACCTACCGAAGGATATGCATGGGGACTTATTGCTACGTGGTGGGTTTGGGGTCGACACGGATGGGAGAAAAACGAGACTATGAATTTTTCTCAGAAAGCATGCTATGTTATGCAATTGACGCAACATACTGGTTTATAGTTGGTTATTTCTGCTTTTGTCATGCTTCGACTGGCCGACAGGTGGACCAAACTCACACCAGATACTGTGACCTAAAACACTGATTTTAACAATAAGCCAATAAATGGGAGCGGGAACCTACCGAGGTAGCTAGCATGCACTTTGTTCTTGGACGGAGGCTCCTTGGCATGAGATCGTGCTCAGCAGCTAAGCTGTGTCTCAGCGGGGAACATAGAAAGGGGGTGCAGACTGTGAATGTGAATTAGAAAACATACAGGGTCGGTCATTTGCATCGCTGTTCTTTGAAGTTCTATTTTCTTTGGCTTCGTTCTTTGCTGGTGAATCGGCGCCCAAATTTCATATCAGACCACTGCGGCCTAACAGACGATTTAACCACAGACTAATAAACCTGATGAGATGACCTACGACACTTCTTCCGACACCGGTTCCCTGGCGCGGCGATTGGTTGCAAGACTGATGAAATCGATCATAAGCAGCGGTTAACTGGGCTGTTTAAAAGCTCACCTGTTGAGTCCGCTGCGGTGCAGGTGTCTGAACCCGTTGAACAATGGTAGCTTGGGCGGTTTATTCTATAACTCCCTGTTGGCTGCGTGCGCTCCTGAGAGTGCGGGGGCGTTAACGTCGACGGATATCAGACGGAGCTGCAGACTCATCGCGACCGCGTCTGCCGCTGGCCATTGCTACCGGGGAATGGTTGACTGGCAACCACAAGACTTGTACGCTCGGATTTAAATCTGGCTATTCGAGATTCCCACCACGCGCTTCGCGTATGCCCGTGGATTCTTGTTGACAAATTACGGGTAAGAGGTGCTTGGGTATGCACGGAATAAATGTTTCATTGCCGGCAGCCCGTTAAGAGTGGCAAGAAAAGCAATCTGAACGATGAAACGGAGGTGGTCTGAATAAAACAACGAGCTTAGAGCACTAGAATGCAATGATGCGATGAAGTGGAAGAAATCACAAGAGAAGGGATCCCATCTTACGCCACCCTACAGTCATGAAATTAAAAGTAATTCGGTACCTACTAGCGAGATGTTCATTCCACCGGAGACAAGGCTCCTTACATACTAAGCTGCCAGCAATGCAAATATCATACGGGGCTACACATTAGGTCATGAAATGATTCACGGGAGAAAACGACCCCGCATCTACAGTGATACCAGGATATGGTGTCATCCAATGGTTTCGTGGCACCGTGGTTGCCTTTGAAATGGGGCGTTGATGCGAGGACGCATGATACGAAAACTAGCGAGGATGCGGCTGTTAGAAGGGAGTGGTGATAAGCGTGCTCACCTGTGAGCAAAACACATCCGAACGTGAATGAATACGTGAGAAGGATGAAATCACGACTCTGTCCAGTCCGTCGGAGAACGTCTTCAACCGTTTGGAGCAACTAGACCCGTAGGCCCGGCACGCGCGACATTCTCTTTGGAACATGGATAAGGTGTCCAAAACAGAGGTACCAAGCCGTCTGTAGACTGATTGGTGACGCCAAGTCGACCAATCACTTATCCATTGATGGGCACCAAGCCGCACCATGGGAGGAGAGGTAAAAACACCATATCTAGTGAATCTGCGTCAGTAGAGATGCGACGAAAAACTTACTTTAATTACAGTTGACTTGGGATGAAGGCGGTGTGAGTGCTCAGTGGTTGTTTGAGGTCGGGGTAGTGTAGTAGAGAATAGAATAGACTGTTTTGAGTTCAACTACTCAGGAGGAGAGTTGACTCCTTGCATAGGCTCCAGTCTAAGGCAGGAAGGGAGAAGTGACTAATTTTATTTCAGACTAAAGACTACCGGACAAAGTATCTACAGCTTAAATACTACAAGGGGACATAGCAATGCACAGTCCAGAAATCTGGAGACTGGAAGATGAGTAAGGTATTAGTAAGGCGAAGTCAGAGGCACAGTAATTAGTAAGACAGAACCGGGACAAGCAAACATACAGAAAGCCAGATATGAACTACAAGTCGGAAATGGAATGGAGCGATGACAGACACTGCCATGCTCAGTAATCAGGACTATACCACAATGAGACAGGAATTGAGTCTGGGACTGGGTATGCACGAGTGTGGCTGGAGATGTGCAAGTATGGCCGGACTTCTGAATAGGGGTCCAGACATGGCCATGACAAAAGACCAGTTGCAACTGATAAAGACTGGTACAACTGTTGATTTATATACCTAATTGATATTTTTGGAGTCACATAAGTCAGGTAAAATGGGTGCAGTGCCTCTGTGCACGGGCGAAGGTAAAACAGGTATCGGATAGGGTGGGCTGGAGAAGCCTGTGGGTTGGAGCGGAGGGCCGCTAATTCTGCTTCTAAGGTGGAAATCTGGGCGATTGCTGAGGCATAGAGTGCCTTCAAACCATTGATCAAAGAAGTGTCATCGGAAAGAGGGTTGTCAGAGGGGGATGGTGATGTGGCTGGGCTGCATAGCACAGCTTTCTCAGGGTTAAGGGTAGGTGGGGCAACATCTATTGCGGTGGGCTGTGAGGATGGGGGGACAGTGGTGGAGGGTGAGTGAGCATGAAGTTGGGCCCTCAGATGCAACACCATGTTGCTCTGATAGTGTTATGATTTTTTCTCTTTAATGCTCGCATGGCACCTAAAGACTCAGTCACGTGCTCTCACATGCCTTCATTGCATCTTATCACCCAAGCGCTCTTAAGTGATAAGATAACAGATACATTTCTTTTCTTTTGTATTACTAAGATCGCTGATCTTCTTCAGATCTTTATGATTGTTGATCAGTCCTGATTTGTCGAACAATAGCTCTCTATTGTTCTCCTTATGCATCTTACAAGCTACGCCTATATGAGACTTCCCCATTGTTCCCTATACCTGGGTATACGCTTCTCTTCCTGATCTTCTGTGTCGATCCTATGAATAGTTTCCCATCCCTACGAACCACCGGACTGATGATGAAGATGTCCGAAATGACAGAAAACTATCCTGCATGACGAACCCCCCGGACGAACTCACATTGCCCTGTGACCTGGAGGACCTGACCGTCATATGAACAATCCTAGGACCCCGCTATGCGGATGAACCCTTGGTTAGGAAGTAGAGAAGACGAAGAGTTTTCTTTACAGGTTTTTACAGACCGACCCTCATGTCGGAGTGCAGTGCTTCAAAAGCAAATCTGGGAGAACAGAGCCTCTGTCTGCCCAAGTGGACATGTGATCAACAGCTGCACTCGACAGAGACCTAGACACCGGAGCCGACCGGACAGATACTACCCCTATGGGTATGTAACCCCAGACGTAGGCCTCGACCAACCTACACCACCTTGACCGAGAGGACTATTGAACCCTCTCTCAACCTGATGCCCCTCATGGCCCTAAACGATGACACCAGAACTGACCGGACCCCCATACCTTGAAGGGCTTTTACCCTGGCATGTATAGACCCGAGAAACACTAGAACGGTCTCTGTGGAGGTCGTGCTCTTAATTGGACGAAGATCTTCTTTGGCGAACCCGAACAACAATTTGGATCCAAGGAATGCGACTGGGAAACCTACCCCAGCACACAAACTTTGAGAAGGGCCTATATGGTCCTGGCACCACACATGTGCTGAAGATCTATGTAGTGTTTTAAAGTCCGGTCCGGTCCGGTCTTTTTGCCTTTTTTGGCAGGACCAGACTGAGACTGGTCTTTCAAAATCCCCAAATCCCAAAGACTGGACTGAGACTGTTGGCAACCGGTCTTTTTGGCCACTATGGGGCAACCAAACTGGTCGTAACCGGTCTTTCAAAAAAGACCACTGGAAAACATTGTTTTGTTGAGTAATTATTAGAATTTTTTACAATGTACTACACTATTTTCCTAATCACTGCTGAGCGCTGACCAAGCATAACCCAACTCACACCACAACCACACGCTACAAAGGATATGCAAATGAAGAACGCACACCACACCAGCACGCAGCTATGACAACTAGTGTTTCGAAGTCCAGTTGCAGGACTGATAAAAGACTGGCCACTGGACTGGACTGACGCCAGTTGCAACTGGACTTCAGTTGCAGTTGCCTGACATTGATACATGGTCCAGTTGCAGTTGCCTTGAATTTTAGAAAAACAAAAGACTGGTAGTTGCCATGCTCCAATAGTTGGTTTTTTCACATTTCAATGACACATCAGAATGTATGATGTTAATTTTTCATGCTAATTTACTATATTTATATGAAAAAACAAAGAAAATATACATTTGTTGTACATTTTTGAGTGGAAATTACCTTTTATTGACACACCCCTATGCTGTGCATGATGAGAAATTCCTGAAATATACTTATTTCGTCATTTAATACAATAATTATGTGAGTATACCAGTCTTTGCAAAAGACCAGTTGCAACTGGTTCAATTACCATGGCTGACGAACGGCAACCAGTTGCCACCAGTTTCAGTCCAGTTGCCTCAGATTTGGAATTAAAAAAGACCAGTTGTGGTCCAGTTGCCCACAAAATTGGTCAAAAGACTGGACTGGACTGGACTTTAAAACACTAACGACAACAACAATGGCCCAGTTGCTAAATGCAGTCGACGTGTGCACCACACACAGCAACAGTATTTTATTTCAAACTTTTTTCAACCTTGTTGATAGCTAACAGTTGCATGCAACTAAGGCTACAATGGCGCTACTACAAGTTATGCAACACAAGCATACACCTGGTGACCCAAACCACACCCAACCTCGCACAACGCACATCAACCATATCCGTAACGTGTAACGCCTCAACAGTTGAACCACATCCAAAATGCTGGACCGCCCACCCACACCCTATGCCCACCAACCTCATCGCCCCTCAAACCTCCACACCATTTGCGGAATGGCCCTGCATGCACTGTAGTATGTGGCCCCAATACCCCCAAAATGGCTTAAATGCTTGATTGGCTGCAAGGGTGAGTCTCATTTATTTATTACCTTCTTGCTGACGATGACGACAGCCACACAATAAATTTTTGTGCTCAGTTTGTTATCCTAGCTACCATCCTCGCTGCCATCTTCCTATGAGGTGTCAGTATCACACCATGCTCGTGATGCTCGTCGCTCAAGGTCAGTCACAGAGATCACCTCTTCACGTTTTGAACCGCATGCTCATGGAGAAGACAGATCAGCTCACCATTTGCTTTCGACCAACGACCCCGTCAACGTGCTCACCAACGCATGCGATTCAAACAAGTTCTTTGACTCAACGTAACGATCCCTAGATCTAACAACTGCACATCTCTCATGCTTTCATCTGTCTCCTCTATTTTTCCATCCACATTTTGATTTTTGACGACTTCTTTGCAGCTGCTCCGTCTCCGTCTCACCAAAGCTCACTGCAGGCGGTGAGCCTTCACGCAAGTATCCCCAGCTGTCTCTCTCTATCCTCGTCAGTACGAGAGCACAATGAAGTGCACCATGGGCAACCGTTCCTGTCTCCATCTCACCAAAGCTCACTGCAGGCAGCGAGCCTTTGTGCAAGCATCTGGTACCCAAGAAGTCCCAGCTGAGTTTCCTTCTGTCCTCGTCGGCATGAGTGCGCACTGAAGCACACCATAGACGACCACTCCCATCTCCATCTCACTGAAGCTCACCGCAGGCAGTGAGCAAACACAAGAATGAGAGATTTGACTCAGCTGGAACTTCATTGGGTACGCCAGATGCTTGCGCGAACAG
>MU123901.1:0-24110 GCA_014904935.1 Melanogaster broomeanus | reverse complement strand
GGACGGGACGGACGAAATAGAGAAAAACGTAACATTACCCCCCATGCAAGATTCAAGTCACCTGACCTTGACAGATTCAAAAGCGGTCACCGGAGGGGGTGCCCGTGCGCGAGTACGCATGGTGGTCATAGGGGGTCATCGGTGGCATAATCAGGGAGATCACTCTGGAGAGCGGCAGCGATTCGGTAGGAGAGTAGAGACGCGGCGTTCAGACAGTACATTGATGTGACCAGAGCGAAGGCGGCAAATGACATATACATCGGCATGATGCGGATGTAGCATAGGTACGTCATGTACCCGTACCCGTACCCTCCACAAGGGTTAGGGTAAGACCATTACCTTTTTTGGTATGTGAGTAATTCATTGTTGATTTCGCGCTGATTATCTTTTCATCTTCCAGTACTAACTAACTACTCTCGCAGCTACGACATTCACACGTCCAGGTGCACACCCACCGTGATCGCCTCGCCTGAGTCCTGAGCCATCTGCCACTATCTCTTGCATCTACAGACAGCGAGTTCGCGCACAGCCGCAATGACAACGACATCAATGCATGCATGTCGCATGCACTGCACGCCATACGTTTTTCTTTTTCTTTGTGTTTCCACTAACTAACTACTGTTGCAGCTACGACGATCATGCGCCGTGACTCGCCTCGCATGAGTCCTGAGTCCTCATCACCATCTCTTACATCTACATGCAGCAAGCTACTCCGTGCACAGCCGCAATGACGATTACATTGATGTAACCGTCCCGTTCGTTTTCAGCCCCACTCACTCACTTCAGGCCTACCCATGCTTGTCAGCTGCACCCGCTCGTTTTCGGACCCACTCGTGCATTTTCAGACCCTCCCGCTCGTTTTCAGCCCTACTCACTTGTTTCAGGCCCACACCCACTTGTTCGCCACCACCCGGGAGACCGTGAGATCACTGACAAGGCCATGCACATGCACATGCAACCAACCCCAGCCCCCCATGCAACCACGAGGACGAGTTGCATGCCTGCTACACAATGCAGCCACCACCCGCAAGACCGCGAGATCACTGACAACGCCACACACACGCACACTCAACCAACCCCAGCCCCCCATGCAACCACGAGGACGAGTCGCACACCTGCTACACAACGCAGCCACCACCCGTGAGACCTATTTTCATTTTTATTTGCTACTAACAACTACTCTTGTAGCCACGACCATCATGCACCTTGACGCACCCCTCCGAGTCCCGAGTCCCGAGTCCCGACAACCCCATCCCACCCTCCACACCGCCGACAACACCGCCGGCCTCATCCGGCATGCGGGGGAGCAGAAGAGCAGCTACCTTGAGCTTCAGCCAGCTCGTTTTCAGACTGCGTTTGCAGCCGCACCCGCTCATTTCGTCATTGTAGTACACTTATACCTGTCATAGATAGTACTGTACACCTATGTATCAGACCTGCGGGTATACCCGTCACGGGTCACCTCGCGGGTCCACATCTGTGAACCCATCAGTGGACCCCTACCCGTCGAGGGGGTACGGGTATTCCGCGGGTACGGGTACGGGTACGTCGTGCATACCCGCGGGTATACCCCTGCCATTGCCTATGCGGATGTGCCCAAGATGGTGACACTCGAAACAGGTGGCGTGGTAGAATGCATGGGAGCGCATGAGTACCAGACCTGTTTGCACTTCTCCAGCAGCGTCCTGAGCGAGGCGCTCCTCGGCCGTCTGAGTAATCATGTGGTCATCCCAGGTGAGTCACTCTTCGGTTTCGACGAGGGCGGCGGCAATCTGGGCACGGGTAAGCCCGAAGGCTTCCTCAGTGTCAGGGGACGTGAGGGATGATGTGCTCGACGGGGTGGACGTAGTTCGTCCTGCATGAGACAGAGGAACAAGAGAGACCGTTTGGGGTCTAGTGGGTCGAGGACGAAGCTGGACAGGAAGGGGAGGTGGGGTCTCGTTGTTGGACGTGTCTGTGTCCGTGTCATCAGCCACGACAACAGGATTCGAAGCGGAGGAGCCGGCAGAAGTGGGAGAGGATGACGATGGGGGAGACATGGCGGTTTCACTTGTGCATCTGACGATGGCTCGTTGGATGGCTGTCAAGTCATATTGCATCATAGTGGTAGGGAGGTCCACATGTTTGACTTCTTCCATGGTGGTACCCCTATGCATGAACAGCACAGGTTGGTCCTCGTGGAAGGGGGATGGTGATTCCAGACGTCTTCGATGAACACGGGTGAGGACTTGCTCAAACCTGAGTTGGTGCAGGAGATTGAGGAGAGAGTCCTCTTGTCGACAATGGATGCCGGTGAGCAACAGGCCCACGAGTTTGGCTTGTTGATCGTTGGAGTGAGACAGGACATCAGAAAAGGTGCGGAGACGGAGTGTCTGCATCAATGCTTGGTGAGTGCTCTGCAGAGGAGAGTAACGAGTGAATTGGTTGTCTATGTTGCGGGCTAGGGTGATGTCGCATAGGTCGCGAAGAACCGCGAGGTTCAAGTCTGTCAGCGGTGGTTGACGAAGTCTTCGTCCGGAGGGGACGTAATGGTTGTGGTTGGAGCAGCGAGATGGTCGAGAAATAGAAGGAGTAGAATCACAGGAAGGCATAATTCAAAGTAGGGGTTTTCAACGATTTTCTGGGGAAGAGACGTGTTGGGCAGACGTTTTAGCGGGACTGGGGAAAAGCTTTAGGTCACGACCGTTTATAAGCTTTCAAGGCATCAGGGGCGTTCTTCAAGTGGGAAGGGGGTTCCCAAGAGTTTTCGGACGACGGGTATCCTTTCCACTTGACTAGGAATTTGCGACGCACTGTGGATCCTCAATGTGAAATGATCTTTTCAACTTCCCATTGTTCTTTGGAGTTTACCACGTCAGGAGGTGGTCTTGTGAAATTCAGTCCGTATTCGGGGGTTTCCCGATAGGACGATAAAAGAGATGCATGAAATACATCGTGAATCTTCCAAGTGACAGGTATTTTCAACTGGTAGGAAATGGGGGACAATACCTTGACGATTTCAAAGGGGCCTTTGCGTTTCGGGGCGAGCTTACGACTGGGGTAGTTGAAATTGAGGTTCCGGGCTTCTAGCCAGACCTTGTCACCCAGTTTCCAGGGTATAAATGGGGAGGAAATTTGTTCTTTCATGATTCGGGCAGCAATGGCATGTGCTGCAAGGGCTTCTTTCCTAGTGGAGTCAAGTGATGTCAGCCGATCGGTTACGGCGGGGATCAGTGTTTCTTTAATTAACATCAGGAAAGCCTGGGGTTCATATCCAAGCATGAGGAAGAATGGGGTCTTCTTTGTGATGGAGTGGACTGCGGAGTTGTGCGCGTATTCCGCAAAGGGTAGGAATCGGGTCCAGTTGTGGGGTTTGCTGTCACAGAAGATGCGAAGGTAGGTTTCGAGCTCCTGGTTGACTCGTTCTGTCTCTCCGTCAGTCTGCGGGTGGTAGGCAGAGGAGAGGGCGAGGTCATAACCGAGGATTCGTGCGAGTTCTTTGGTGAATTTCGAGGCGAACTGTGGGCCTCGGTCTGAGATAATCTTGTCGTAAAGTCCAAATCGAGTGAAGACTTTTTCGAAGAAGACATCTGCGACTTCTTTGGTGGTGATCATTTTTTGGTACGGATGGAAAATTACCCCCTTCGAAAGGCCATGGTCTACTACGACCATGACAGAATCGAAACCAGCTGAAAGGGGAAGGCCAGTAATCAAATCAATGGACACCTGCTGGAAGGGGCGAGAGCAGGTGGAGGGGATCGGCATCAGGGCCGGGATAGAAGGATGTGTGTTAACCTTCATGGATTGGCACGTGGCACAACCCAAAATGAAGTGTCGGACGAAAGTATGAAGGCCGGGCCACCAGCAGTCACGTGAGACAAGCTCAACGGTGCAGGTGATGCCAGGATGACCCGACGTGGGTGCTTCATGGGTGGCGTGGACGATGGCAGAGTGGTGATCGGGAGGAACATAAAGACGGCCTTTGTAGTAGAGTTTGCCATCAGCATATTGCCAATCAGAGACAGTCGATCAGGGGAAGAGTGGGGTACCCTGTTCAAGGGTGCGAGTCGCAGATAAAACAAGGGGATCAGTAGAGGAAGATGCAGTTAGCTTGTCGAGGAGTTTGGTGTCAATGGCACAAACAAACAAGCTGGGAGGGAGCAGTGTCACGTCATGATTATCGGAGGACGAATCCGGGCAATTGACCTGAGAGAGTGCATCAGCCGGGCCCATGGCAGAGCCGGGGGTGTGAACAAAATGAAGATCATAGTCAGCGAGCGTCAAGAGCCAGCATGCTTGCCGCCGTGACAGCTTCTGAGGGGAGCGGAAGTAAGTGAGGTTCTTGTGATCTGTCAAAATGTCACAGGGTGAGCGGTCCCTTGAAGATAATGCCGCCAGGCCTGCAAGGCATGGATGACAGCAAGCAACTCACGATCATAGATGTCATAGTTACGTTTGGCAGGGGAGAACGTCTGAGATATATAGGCACATGGATGGAGGTCTCCATTGCCGTCACATTGCATCAAGACACCTCCTGAGGCGTGGAGGGAGGTGTCAGTCATAACTTCAAAAGGACAGGAGACGTCAGGCATAGCGAGGACAGGGAGCGTCTTGAACTTAACTTGGAGTTCCTTGAATGCTTTGTCACAGGTGGGTGACCAGACCCAAGGAGACAGTTTCTTGGTTAGGTTGGTGAGGGGTCAAGCAAGGGTGGCAAAGGAAGGGATAAAGTGGCGATAAAAATTGCAGAATCCCAAAAACGAGCATACTTCCTTTATGTTGCAAGGTGTGATCCATTCGTCGATGGCTTTGACCTTTGACGGGTCCATTTTGAAGGCACCATTGCCCACGACGATGCCAAGGAATTCTACTTCCGGTATGGCGAATTGACATTTTTCGAGCTTCAAATATAAGTCGTGCTGTTGGAGTCATTCCAACACATGATGGGTTCGTTCTTCATGAACAACGGGGTCGGAGGAATGAATAAGGAGATCATCCATGTAAATGGCTAACCATCCTTTGGCAATGAAATTGGTGAAGTAGGAATTCATCATGGCCTGGAACGTCGAGGGAGAGTTGCAGAGGCCGAAAAACATCACCATTAGTTCGAAGAGTCCAAATGGTGTAATGAATGCCACCTTCCAGCGATCCTCAGGTTTGATCCATACGTTGTTATATCCCCACCTTACGTCGAACTTCGTAAAAATTGACGATCCCTTAAGTCGGTCCATGAGGTCGGAAATTAAGGGGAGGGGGTAGGCGTTCTTGATCGCATGGGAGTTTACATAGTGATAGTCTTGGCAGGGTCTAAGGCTGCTGTCCTTCTTTGCGACGAAGAAGAAGGGGGATGCTTGTGGAGATTTCGAGGGGACAATTTTTTCCGAGGCTAAATGTTCGTCGACGAAAGCTTTGCAGGCTTCCGTCTCTTTCGGGTTTAACAGATATACTTTGGCTATTTTGGGTGTAAAGGAGTCATCTAAATCAATGGCATGGTAAAACGTCCTTTCAGGGGGAATGTGATCAGTGGCGGACTTCTCAAATACTGTTTTGTATTTGGCGAATGCAGCTGGGAGTAGGATTTTCTCCTTAATCGTCTGTTGGGCTATTTCAGTTGCCAGAGTCATTCGAAGGAGAGAAGGATTGAATCATTTAAGGTACTGGCGACGGATATAATCCGAGCCATCTCCGCCAAGATAACGGACGAGATACCTTTGCTCAATGAGGTGTTTCTGATCGAATCGGGGTCTAACTGGGGATAAGTGCCGATGAGGCAGTTCAATTTCTCCAGTTTCCCAATTGATGATCAGGTTTGCAGTTTTCAACCATGGCATGCCGAGAATGGCATTTTATTTGCCACAGTTGACGACGAAGAACGTTTGCTTCATTTCACGATTGTCAATACAGATCGTGACGGTGGTAGTGAAGTGGCAGACTTGCTTATTAGGCGAACCATCCACGTTGTGGGGCGTGAGCGGTTTCGAGAGTCGGGTGAGAGGGAATCGGTTCTTGATAGCGAAGTGCGTATCCATTACGTTGATGGATGCTCCGCTGTTGATCAAAGCATGTGAGTCGATGATTATTGTACCTGGCTTTTGGAAGAATGCGACGGGAATGCGAAATGAATTGCCATTCTTCTTTTCAGGTACAATTACAGGTATGCGAGGAGTGAACGTTGACTTAACTCCTCGATTCAAAAACCCACCCGATCAATCTCGGGTTCTTCCTCACTTCCTTCCTCTTCTTTCAACTTCTCTTTGAAGCACATCTTCATTACGTCTAGGATCTCGGTTTGCGAGATCTTCTTATTGGTAAGTGCGGCGATGCATTGTTGGACTTCAGATGGTTGGTCTTCGATAGCCCGGACCGTCTTGGCTGGTTTCTTCTTCTTTGGGATAGCTTCCTCCGTCTTCTTCGGGCAATTAATAACTCAGTGGCCAGATTGACCGCATTTGAAGCATAGACCCTTCTTCATATAGGCTGCTCTCTCCGAAGGAGTGAGGCTTACGTGGTCTACATCCATAGCGTCAGGGTCCCTGGCGGGGCGCGAGTTGGAAGACGGGTTCCAGGTACGATTCGTCTTGAAGGATTGAATGCGAGCCATTTGCACAGTGAAGTGTTGGGCCTTTTTGATCCATTCCTCTAGCGTAGACGGGACGGTATCCATCCCCATGATGCGGGTAGCGATGTCAGAGTAAAGACCTCGTGAGTACCACGAGATCAGGGCGTTGTCATTGGTAATTCCCGACCTTTGGGCGAAGAGTCGGAATTGGGAATTATACTTCTTGAGTGAGCCGCACTGCCTTTGGGTAAGGGTGGACAATTTGGCGGTTGTGGTTTCCTTGGTGTCCTGCGTCACGAAGGAAGTCTTGAATTCAGCTTCGAAGTCAGCCCAAGTACCGTAGTCAGGTACAGTCATAGCGTCTCTCTTGGCATAGAAGGTCTCTGCCCACGAGGCAGCAGTGCCTTTAGTGAAATAAGAGAGGGCGGAGAGGACCTTCTTTTCATTGGTGTCGTAAATGTGAGCGTTAATGTGCATGTAGGCTTTAACACTCAGGAGCCAGCGGTTGGCATCGGCGGGAGAGCCATCAAAGGTGGAGGGTTGTCCGACCTTGATCTCTGCGAGTTTCGTGGTCATGGCAGCGGGGGAGTGAGGAGTCGGGGGAGCAGGGGAAGCTGTTTGGACAGCGGTTAGGGGTTCAGGGACAAAAATGGAATCCCACCAGCGGCAAAATAGTGTGGGATGATCGTAAGGATTCTTCTTAGTGAGTTGTGTGAATTCTGCACGGGCTCTGTCGGGAATAGAGTCTAAGAAGTCTTCGTCTATTTGAGAGAGTTCTTCTGCTTCCGATGGAGTTTCTGATCGGGGTGGCAGATCTTCAGGATCTTGGCCTAGGTGGGATACGCCGTGGCCAGGGCCTCGTTCTTCAGTCGCGGGGTAGGGACTGACGAGGGATCGGGACTCTCGGGTGTGCCAATGAGTATCAGGTAGCGGGTCTTGTTGCTGTGTCTGGAGACAGTGGGGTACTTCTCCGGTCCGAGCAGCCGCAAAGGGACTGTGTGGGGTCGATGGAGGAGTCATCTTGCTAGGTTTGTGCACTGGGGCAGGTTTCCCAGATGCGTTCGAGGTGTTCGACTACTGGATAGTAGGAACGATCGGAGAAGCTATTCTTTTGTTACGTGGGTTGTTGTAAGACAAGCCTCGCTTAACAAATTAACGGATTCTCACATGGTCCGGGTAAGGGACACGTGAGGTCTATCTGAAGAACAGAGAGTCGCACTAGAGGTGTGACGACAACAAGGTTCTGAGGCTCAAGTCAGATGACTGAGAGTTAACCAGGTTATGGAGAACAATGTAGAATAGCTTGAATGGAATACATGAGCGTGCTATGGTTTTATACGCGGTAGTCTAAGGAATATAAATGGAGAACAATGGCGAAGCATTGTTCGACGCGTAAGTAACACAATAGGAACCGAAACAATGGTAATGCTATTGTAGTCCAAATAAAGGGAACAATGGAACTGCGGACCTTTGACTGTAGATGAGTCGAAAGTCAAAGGTCTAAAAATACACAGGTAAGTTATCTTATCAGTAAAGGGCACTTGGCTGATAAGATGGACGGGACGTGACGAAATAGAGAAAAACGTAACACCCTATGTCTGTACGGACGAACTGAACCTGGAAATACATGATGGCAATGGACCTTTTAACCCCTATGTCTGTATTCTCCAGCTCGATGACTGATCCCCTGGATGCACCCTCAGCTCACCACTGTGGCCATAAGTTGATCCAATCTTGCTTTCTCATGGGGGCTGTTCTCCTTACGAACCATGCAACCCCTTTTTGTTCCGCCCCTACCCTTGTCTCGAGCCCGTACTTGACAACTGGACTTCAGTCCACCTGTCTCAGAAACAGATTAGCTACCCACTACGATGACTTCCTGTCACTGGGGATGAACTCCCAGCAGTACTCTGCCTTGTCTCGGCCCTGAAATCCGATGACTGTTCAAATCCCTTTCCTCCCCTTCGGTCAATGGTGAGACCTTAAAATAACCTGTTTGCAGACGATAAGCACAACTCCCTCGATCCCCACGAACCCACCGCATGTCTGGCACGTGTACCATAGGATCAGACCCTCCTACTTCTTCGAAACTGACAGTCATGCAGACTAAACTGCATCCTCTCGTTGATTGAACCCTGGACTCGACCTCTGAGGATAGCCACATCCCTAACCCAGATAGTCCACACCTTGGAATTGTGATCCGATCCCCATTGGAATACTTGATGGCAACAGAGCTGTGGCTCTTATGTCTGTATTCTCTCTCCCTTGAACCTGACAAATCCTCTTGTGCTATAGACTCATCGACTGCGGTCTTTGAAATAACACATCTTTGAACCTGACCCTGATGGCAATTGAGCTGTGGCTCTTATGTCTATACTTCGACAACTCTGCTATAGACTCCTCCCCGGAAATAGTGAACACATACGATAAGTCCCTCGTGACTTTAAATGATCTGTCCCTCATGACATTAAATGTTTCTCCTCCAAATGACCCCGGACCATGACACCTGGGTTTGAATATCCTGAACTTGCCCACCGGACCGGATGAGCTTGATAGGCCGAGATGCCTTAAAACTATCATGTGATACCCGACATCCGGTAGACGCTACACTCTAGCGCTCCACATGATTGGATTTGATTTAGGAATTGGTCGTGGAAAACCAATTGCCTTTTGAAGGGGGTAATTTCCCTCTTTTCGACCTTTGTTCACCCTGAAAGCCTGCAAAATGACCTCCGAAATCCCTCACTCGCCCTCGAAAAGCTTGCGATCCCGACCCTGCTCGTCCTGAAAACCCACGGGATGACTTATGAACACTCCGCTCACCCTGAAAGCTTATGGATTAATGACCCGACCTCGCTCGCCCTGCAAGCTTGCGACATGACCCCTGACCTTACATGCCCAGAAAGCTCGTAACACGACCCCGCTTGCCCAAAAAGCTCATGGACTTACGAAGAACTCCACCCGGTGGAGATTAATGAAGATCCGACACTTCCTGAAAAGAAGCATTTAAAAGAACTCCAGAGATCACAATTATCTCCTTGACACCTCTAGAAGACCCGTTGATCTGTTGATCACAGTAGAAGCAATCGTGCTTCTGAAGATCTACCCGATTTGTCAAACAATGCTCGACTCGACCATTGTTCCCCCTCCTAGGACTTTGACTCGTCCTTGGAACGACCTCTCTGATGACAGCGGTCTACAGATGGACCCCCGCTGTCAAGAAGATTTGAAACTGTCTCCTCACTGTTCGAGGAAGATCCAGAACCCTGACGAGTTTATAAACTCGACCCGAAGAAATCTGAGGTGACATGCCCCTCAGATGATCCCTCTTGTACGGCTACCATACCTTCGTCCCTGGTGCCGCCTGACATGAGACTGCCCACCAAAAGCACTCTCTGACCCACTCCTGCTTTTGCAGAATACCCTACTGTTGATATCACTCGATGTATTAGAAGATTCCCCTCACGATGAATTGTGACCGCTCTCCCCGTGGACGGTCTCTCAACGACGTCCTCCTGACCCCACCTAGACCCGCCTTGACAAACAGAAATCGTCATTGCACCCCCCGACCCCATAACGTAGATCGCGTGAACCTCTCACCCGAACAGCGGGTTGACTATATGAGGAATGGCCTTTGTTTTAGATGCAGCCGATCTGGCCACCGCATCTCTAATTGTCCTCGAAGAACAGAAGAACCCTGACCTCATTGATCCTCGACTGCCCACCCGCAGTCCGACAATCCCATGAACTTGCCCAGAGCAAGACAATTCCTTCCATGGAACATCCTACCGTCTAACCGTGAAGACTTATTTGAACTTGTCATCCAGATGACTACCTCCGCCTTGACGCAGAATCGCCAGATAGAAGAACTCGTCCCTATCCTCCGTCAACTCCATAACCATCACACAAGAGATATTAGTGCTGTCATAGCTGATGTTACTCAGCTTCTCAAAAGAGACCTCCTCACCCTCATCGGTCTTAGCAAAGCTATAATCAGAATCCCGATGACCCCGCCAGTTGTCGCTCCATCGACACCCACCTCCTCTTCTACATGAAGAGCTCGTCAACCTGTTATACAGGAAGACTCGGACGAAGAAGAAACCCCTTGTCCTCGCCTAACCTGTGCCACTCTACGACGCACCGGTTCATGTCTTGAATGTTTCTCCCCTGGACACATCTGTATCAACTGCCATTGGTATCAATGCCCCATGTGTCACTCCTCTCGACCAGGACAGCTCTCCCGCCTCTGCCCTCTTCGTGTCACCAAAGACCATCCTGAACCATCGACACCGCTCATGGTCAGAATTGACGAACCCCTCACAGACCTGCCCATAGCTACCGCTACTCCTGACGAAGACCTCTTAATTGAGTGTCCTCCCCGTCCAAGTCCTCAGATCCCCGAGGAAAACCTTGACCCTGACATCTTAATTGATGATCGCTCCCCCATTGTTGAATGGTCTCCACCTGACTTAACTGTCACTATGTCCATCGAAGTCCCGACTTCTCCTTCCAACCCAGTCGAAGAAGTCACAATTGAAGAACGACCCCTCTTAGATAGTGTTTTAAAGTCCAGTCCAGTCCAGTCTTTTGACCAATTTTGTGGGCAACTGGACCGCAACTGGTCTTTTTTAATCCCAAATCTGAGGCAACTGGACTGAAACTGGTGGCAACTGGTTGCTGTTCTTCAGCTATGGTAATTGAACCAGTTGCAACTGGTCTTTTGCAAAGACTGGTATACTCGCATAATTATTGTATTAAATGATGAAAAAAGTACATTTCAGGAATTTCTCATCATGCACAGCATAGGGGTGTGTCAATACAAGGTAATTTCCACTCAAAAATGTACAACAAATGTATATTTTCTTTGTTTTTTCATATAAATATAGTAAATTAGCATGAGAAATTGACATCATACATTCTGATGTGTCATTGAAATGTGAAAAAACCAACTATTGGAACATGGCAACCAGTCTTTTGTTTTTCTAAAATTCAAGGCAACTGCAACTGGTGTCAGTCCAGTCCAGTTTCCAATCTTTTATCAGTCCTGTAACTGGACTTCGAAACACTACTCTTAGAATATTGGGATGTCTTCCCTATCGAAGTCATCTCTCCTACTCCGATTCGACACAATCCCGTGGGACCTTCTCTCTGTGAGGCCTTCTCATACATCTACTCTGACGATGAAGAACCCGACCCGGTATCACAGACTCCACTTTACCTGGATTCCCCACCCGAATCACCACCGTCGTCTTCGCTTCAATCCCGAAGCAACAATGACTCTGATGGCAACTGCTTGCCTTCCCCTTTGCTCGCCAATGACGACGACGAAGACTCCGCTTGGTCTTTCTAAAGACCTTTCGAAGCCACCCAGTGCGCACCCCTGTTTTAGTGGTCAGGTGACACTAACTCTTAAACCGGGGGTAATGTTACGATTTTTTCTCTTTAATGCTCATGTGGCACCTAAAGACTCAGTCATGTGCTCTCACATGCCTTTGTTGCATCTTATCACCCAAGTGCTCTTAAGTGATAAGATAACGGATATGTTTCTTTTCTTTTGTATTACTAAGATCGCCGATATTCTTCAGATCTTTACAATTGTCGATCAGTCCTGATTTGTCGAACAATAGCTCTCTATTGTTCTCCTTATGCATCTTACAAGCTATGCCTATATGAGACTTCCCCATTGTTCCCCATAACTGGGCGTATGCTTCTCTTCCTGATCTTCTGTGTCGATCCTATGAATAGTTTCCCATTGTGGCTAACAATACTTTACTATTGTTCGCCTCTTTAGTAGAACAATGCCTCCCCTTATATCACTGTCTACCTTACGGTATATAAACCTAGTGTTTTAAAGTCTGGTTGCTAGACCGATAAAAACCCAGGACCAAACCAGACTGCAACCAATCACAACTGAAACTGACAAAGACCAAACTGTCAGTCTTCATTGGTCTTGGTCTTGGTTGCCTAGATTTTAAACTTACAAAAGACTGATGAAGACCAGTTGGGACCAGTCTTTCATCAGGACTTATAATTGATACTAATACATCATTATTCACAAGATTATAGTACATTATTATTAGCAGCTGAATATGAGCAGGTGGGTGGTAACTGCAAGAGTCATGGTAGTTAATTATTCACAAAATGAAGAAAAAGAAAACATGTCACCATGGTGTGGTGTGTGTTTAGAATTGTTGTTGTTGTTGTGGCTGCATGTGGCATGCTCATTGTGTGGTAGTTGTGAGAGAAGTTAGCTATTAATGAATCAAAAAAAGACATGTGGGTGCATCAAATCATCATCATCATTGCAGCTACACATGGAAATTATGGAGAGAGGAACCAGAAGTATGGCCATTGTTGTCATTGCTGCTGGTGTGTGGTGAGCATTTGAAAGCTTGAGTGTTATATTGTGGCAACACAGATGATTAGTGACCCATGGAGAAAACACCCAAAAAATAACAAATAAAGACTGGTCTTAGACCGGTCCAATGAAAACTGGTTGCAACTGGTTGCAACTGATCACACAACTGACAGCAACCAGTCTTCAACAGTTCGGTTCAGTCTTTATGATTTTGAGATTTTGAAAGACCAGTCTTGGTCTTGGTCCTGCCAAAAAAAGCAAAAAGACCAGACCAAACTGGACTTTAAATCACTATATAAACCTAGATAACTTGTATTGGCTGGCTCTCCAGCTTGATCTACCTATTCAACTCTTGTACCGTTAACTCGCGTACTACTGAGTCTCCTATGGGCTAGAACCTATGCTTTCACTAGCTAGGCGATGCCAGGAGTATGATCCTCGCTCCCTTGACCACGCGTGGTCATTGTACACTCGGATACCAAGGCAACCGAGCCAGACATCACATGAGTAAGTTCTCACGTGACTATTTGTTACTCATGGCATTAGGCAGCAACCGAACGCATAACAGATAGATCTGGAGGAGGGACTTGGGTACTCTGCCGTCATGCAGTGCCGATTGGGCAAGATGAGCTTTGAAGGAATGAAAAGTGTTGACAAGCCATGAGATGGCCTTGGGGAAACCCTTAGGACAGTGGGTGGGTACAGTGGGCACCTTGAATGTTTTGCCTGCATTTGGGCCACTTTTGGTGGTCCATTGCCAGTATAGTGGGTGTGCTGCACAGTAGTGGGTGACGAAGGGTGGTAGGGCAGGGGGAGCGAATCAGGCACTGAATGTACCCTTTGGAAAGGTGTGAAACCGTCTTCCAATATCGGACAGGTGGATAGTGCAGGCCTCAGAGGGGAGGCATTTGTGTTTGGGAGTAGAGGTAGCAGGCACTAAATCAGACATGATGGTGGTCGGTCCTCGATGCGCTTGCTTCATCATGTTGACCTTGTGCATAGCATCTCCTTGTATCTGATGATCCTTGATGACACAGAAAGCACCCTTGAGCTGTGCAAGGTAACAAACCATCCCCCTCCCTAAAAATCCAGTGCTCAAAAACAAAATGTTGATTAGGTCATAGAAAATTCTACCCAAGTGCATCTTCCCAATAGATAGGACAGATTTGGGTGGCATGGTGAAAGGCACAGTTGGAGGAGGCTGCAGATCAAAGTGCATGGGAAGGCCTAGTGCTGGGGATGCAACATGTTGAGTTGTAGAAGGTGATTGTGAATCAAGTGGCAATGGCATGGCCAGGCATTGAGCCAGGGGCACAGTTGAAGGAGATGCAGTAGACAGTGCAGTCAGAGTTGACTTGGTGGTTATTGTGGATATGACTCTGACTCATAGTGTTGCCACAGCTTGACTTGATGGCTCGATGGTTCACTTCAGGTAACCACTTTTGAGAGGCTAATTGGCTGATACGATTCTCCAAACCTTTTTGGCTTAGAGCCAGCTAGACCAAGGTCTGCCCAGGGATATATAGAGCCCATCCCAGGGGAGTAGTTGGGTGTGCCCAAAGACTGCCCTTTGGGCATGCCCTACACCCCACCATGATTGCCCATATCCCATACTAGCTTGTGGTGTCAGGGGGACTATGGGAAGTCCCATAGCAGCCAGAAAGGGATTGGTTGGGGAGCCCAAAGTAGCTAACTTTGGTGATGATAATAAATAATGATGGGACTTCCCAGACTTGCCCTAAAAGTACATGTGGGATATTGCCATAAAGATATATATGGATATTCCCAATGATGATATTAGATAACAATGGGACTTCCCAGACTTGCCTGGAAAGTATATATGGAAAGTCCCATTGGTGCCATAAAGCCTTAAAGGCATGTCTGGGCAGTCCCAATGATGATCGTAGATGACAATGGGACTTCCCAGACTTGCCTAAAAAGTATATATGGGAAGTCCCATTGGTGACATAGAGGTATGCCTGGGCATTCCCAATCTGATATTACATAACAATGGGACTTCCCAGACTTGCCCTAAAAGTACACATGGGAAGTCCCATTAGTGCTATAAAGGCATGTCTGGGCAATCCCAATGATGATAGTAGATGACAATGGGACTTCCCAGACTTGCCTGAAAAGTATACATGGGAAGTCCCATTGGTGTCATAGAGGCATGCCTGGGCAATCCCAATGATGATCGTAGATGACAATGGGACTTCCCAGACTTGCCTAAAAAGTATATATGGGAAGTCCCATTGGTGCCATAGAAGCATGCCTGGGCATTCCCAATCTGATATTACATAACAATGGGACTTCCCAGACTTGCCCTAAAAGTACACATGGGAAGTCCCATTAGTACTATAAAAGCATGTCTGGGCAATCCCAATGATGATAGTAGATGACAATGGGACTTCCCAGACTTGCCTGAAAAGTATACATGGGAAGTATACATGGGAAGTCCCATTGGTGCCATAGAAGCATGCCTGGACAATCCCAATGATGATATATGGGAAGTCCCATTGATGTCATAGAGGCATGTCTGGGCAATCCCAATGATGATAATAGATGACAATGGGAAGTCCCATTGATGCCATAAAGGCATTGTCTGGGCATTCCCAATGATGATAATAGATAACAATGGGATTTCCCAGACTTGTCTGAAAAGTATATATGGGAAGTCCCATTGGTGCCATAAAGGTATGTTCAGATGTTCCTAATGACAATAGTAAATGGCAATGAGACTTTCTCATATAATTTCAGAATAAGTTTGAAATGTCTCAGCCCAACTATAACCAATATTGAGTATATTCAAGCATGGATGTCTGTATGGTACAAATAGGATATGATATATTTATTTGTGGAGTAAGTCTAGGAAACTAATTGGAATATATAAGCATGTCTTCATGACAAAAATAACTCATGTGTAGCTACAACTTTCATTAAGAGTGCGAGAAATTTCATCATCATCATCAAAATTTCTCAAATAAACCTGATAACAATTTTCTTCCAAGCCACCTATCTTGTCCAAATGTGGAAATATCGCTTATGTAATATTACCAATAGAATCGACTCATGTGTAGCTACAACTTTTGTCAAGAGTGCAAGAAATTTTAACATCATCAATTTTTCTCAAACAAGCCTGATAACGATTTCTTCCAAGCCTCATATCTCATCCAAATTTGGAAATCTCACTTATCTAATATTACCATTAAAATCAACTTGTGTGTAGCTACAACTTTCATCAAGAGTCTGAGAAGATCTGAGTTCATCTTGTTGATGGGTGGCTGTGTTGTTCTGTTTATCTAATCACATCTCTCATGATACTTTCACTTTTCTACACATTTTATGCTTATCTAATCACATCTACTATGATACTTTCACTTATCTGTGCAGGAATGCCCAGACATGCCTTTATGGCATCAATGGGACTTCCCATTGTCATCTATTATCATCATTGGGATTGCCCAGACATGCCTCCGTGAATATCGAACGCTGAGGCATATGCAACGAAGAGTGATGATTGCGTCGAAGCGGTAGATACATGGAGACACACTAAGTACTAGCGAGGGTGAAGGGCGTTGGGTGAAAGCCCGAAGCACTGACTGCACTGGGGCGAGCGAGCTGCGATCCCATTCATTAAGGAGTCTGCGACGCGCGAGGTGAAGCTCGGTCCCAGGAAAGAAGGAGCAGGTGCTTACTGTGTGTCAGCGAGTAGGGGGTGTGGCATGTTGTGTGAGCCGCTCGATGATGTCTGGGCGTTCCACGAGGTAGGGAGCTAGGATAAGTGCATGTTTGCGCAGGTAGCGTGTGAATGATTCCCCTGACCATCGTCCCATCGTTTTGACAATGTCAAAAGGGGTGCCTAAAAGGAGGTAGTGTAGGGTACCGCCGATTCTGAGACTATGCCCTTTGACCTCCGGGAGAGAATGTTGCGTGACGAGTTGTTGCATGCGCTTAGTGACTTCTGTCTTGGTGAGTGGTCTCAGGCCTGATTTGGGGTGTTTCCACGCAAATAGGTGGTCTCTGGGGCCCGGGTTATTTAGGCGGAAGTGGTTGTTGAGCCATCCTACTGGGTCTGTGAGGTGGTTCAAGCGCGTGCATTGGGTTGTTTCTCCTGTTCTTGAGCACTTGGTGAATGGGAGGTTGAAGGAGAGGACGGTGATGCCATTGCTGTCGAGTGCTGTGGTGTACATGTCTTGGGTTATGTGTTTTGAGGGATCGAACTTGGAGATGGCGGGAACCATGAATTCACCTAGCCTTGAGATTGAGTAGAAGGTGACAATCATGCATGCGAAGACTGCCACGTCGCGAGGTTCATCCAGGTTGAGGTAGGTGAGGAATTTGAGCAGTAGTTCACGTTCGAAGGGGACTCTCTTGGGCCGCTTGGAGGTGATGGGGGCTAACCGGGCACCTCCTTCGAGGAGCGAACGGAGTTCGTCACGGTTTAGGCTCCAGGGTTGGCCATGTAGGAGGTGCCACACCCGTAAACCTGCCGCGAAATTAGAGAGTGCTGATCCTGAGTATGCGCCTGTGCAGCTGGCAATGAAGGAGGATATGAGGGATGCTGACGCTGGGCAGCAATTGCTATCTTCGATGTTGTTGAGGTCGCAAAAGGTGTGGAACACGAGGAGACCGGTGCCATATGTTTCTTTAGTCTTCTCAGTCCATGACGCAGATATGACGTCCATGATGCGGTTGAGTTGGCTGATTGATATGGTGATGGGGTTGTCTGGGCTCTCTGGGTGCGGGTTTAACACTGCTCGTGTTGAGATGTGGAGAGGGAGCCACAGGCGCAGGCGGTCTTTTGCGAGGCAATGCGGGCGGAGAGTGGAGGGCTTGGGTGTGAGGTCTGCATTGTACGGACATGGTTGGGTGTGGGTTGATTCGGCGGCGGGTGAGGGCGTTGGGTTGGAGAGGGATGAATTGAACCTCGGTTCAGGAAGGAATTTGTGTGAGGGTCTCCCTGATGGCGTCGTCTTCGAGGGTTGCGTGGTTTTCTCTGAGCTTGCATGTTTCACTGTCTCGTCTGCGCTTGGGGGTGTTGCTAGCAGTCGCAGGGATGCGGGGTTGTGCATTCGTATATGGACCGGGGCTCGTGGGGAGGTCGACAACGTCAATGATGAGGGAGAGTAGAGGTTGAGGAAGGGCGATGCGTGGAAGGAGAAGGTTTCGCGGTGGGAAGATGCCCCGAGATGGGCCATCGGCGGGGTTGGAGGCGCTGGGCACGTACTTGGTGTGAATGTCGAGGATGTGAGCGGCTTCAGTGAGGAAATTGTGTATGCGTCTGAAGACTTGATTAGTTTCTGTGTTACAGTGACGGCCGTTCCACCATCCTTCGACGACGCCTGTGTTGTCTCCAAAAACGGTGAACTGATCCTTTTTAGAGACGACTCGGTCGAGTGTGTGCACAAGTAACTCGAAGCCGACGGCTTCGGCCCATCCGATATCTCGGGTGGTACCCTTGGAAGTGTTCCATTCGGGGAGGAGCTTCCACGCTCTCCACCTGGTTCCGATGACGATTCCGATGCCCACGCTAGAACTGGCATCTGAGAAGGCTTGGTAGTCTACGAAAGGGGAGGGGGGTTTTATGGGTCGCTGTACGTTGCCTTGGGTCAGGCGTGTGTGCCACCATCCTAAGTCGTTTGCCAATGACTTTATTGGGCGGTGTGGCATGAAGGGCCGGTCCGAGCATGTGCTGAGCATGTGCTCAAGCCCTGTGAGGTAAGCCCGTCCTTGGGGAATTATGGCGCACGCGTGTAGGAGCTTACCGTACAGCTGTTTGACGTCTTTGAGGGTGTGGGTGGCACGCGCGTTCCAGCTGTGTATTGCGTCTAGGTATTTGGTGACTTTCTCGGGTGCTAGTGACACGATCTGCGCTTCAAGGTCCCATTTGAAACCTATGTAGACCGTTGAGGGTCCGAAGGGCTGGTCTTTGCTCACTTCCCAGGGTATGCCTAGGGTCTCAGAGATCGCGTCTATGTCTGACAAGTTGTACGTATACTGAGCGTTGTGTGGTGAGCGTGGGGAGTCAGAGGACAGGTCTCTGATGGGGTTAGTACAGTCCTCATTGAATTCTTCGTGTATGCCGTCGTCCGTTTCTGCGCCTGGAAACCAAATGCGGCTGCCTGATCACCTTAGGCCCTTGGATGATGTGATTTGATGACTCCATGAGGCTCGTGACGTGTTGTAGTCGATCATGTGTTCTCGCTTGATTCTGATGAAGATGTGGTCGTCTTCCCATTTGTCGAGGGGACCGATGCCGTTTGATCTGAATATTTCGGCTCCTGCATCAGCTACTTCCCCATAGACTCCGGCGGATGGGGAGGCTCCGAATGCAAGGCAGGTGTCGATGAAGAATTGGTCGTCCGCTGCCCGTATGACTCCGGATGGCCATTGGGATGGGTGGAGCAGGATCGTGCAGTAGGCTTCTGCTACGTCTCGTGTTGCCGCTTCTGAGCCTGGTGGGAGACGTGAAATTAGTAAATATATGATTGAGAATTTTCCCCAGGAAGCGGGAAAGTTCTCGGTGTTAATTTGGGAATTAATAGATGGATTGGGAGATTGAGGGGAGGGGGTGATTGGGTATGAGAAGTTCTGTACTAATCTGTATTTACTGGGGCGCCCTGGCTTAGGTATGATGGAGAGGGGGGATGATTGGAAAGGTCCGATTATGGAGGATAAATGTAGGGCCGAGAAAGGGCCGATGTACCTGTTTTTGGAGATCTCTTTATTTAATATTTGTGAGAAAGCGTCTTTATAAACGTTGATAGAATCATTATTAGGGGGGGTTTGTACATGAGTGATGGAGGGGAAATCAATCTTAAATCCACTACGGAAACTGTCCGGTAAGTGCGCGAAGTGGGGGGGAAGTTTGCTGTTGTGTATCGCCCGCTCCCAAGCGTCGGGTTTATACGGTGTTGGCGGGGAGTGGGTCTTGAGCGCGAGGGCATCTGTGGGCGCCGTGGGAGGTGGAGCCACATCCTGAGCAGTGATGGAGGGGGTGGTGGGAGAGGGAGCAGCTCTCGGGTCGCTGCCAGCTCGTGCACAGTTGTTTGTTGTCTCTCTTCACGAAGACGCCCGGTCCTTTTCTGAAAGCGTAGACGTCATGTTTGTTGTCCCACGTGCGTGCGGTGGCGCATTGGTAGATGTTGTGCTTGTGTCTGCCAAGGCAGATGGCACAGATGGAGAGGACGGGGGCGGGGAGGTTCTGGGTGTTTGCTTGAAAGGAGCGTTGCTTCTTGGAGGCGTATTCGGTTCTGGGGCAGGGTGGTGATGCAGGTCACTTGGACAAGCTCGCTGTTCTTGTGTGGGGTGGGTACTGCGCTGCGGGGAGGGATGACATGACCAGGCCTAGCTGGTCAGACAGCCTCGCGTATTTGTCGCTGATCTGTGATCATGGACGAGGGCGCGGTGAAGCGTGTGGATGAGGTGTTGTGATGAGCATATGGCAAGCCAGTGGACGCATGGGGTGGGTATGGGGGTGATAGCATGTGGAAGATCCAGTGGATGCGGAAGTGAGGGCATTAGGTGTGGTGGTGTGTTAAAATTGCATGTCAGAAGGCGCGGAAGAGAAGTGTATGCACCTCGCGGATGAACTTTGCTTGGATTTCATCTGTCACGCTTCTTAGGTCGTTCAGCGTAGCCATTAGCGTTCTTTCGTTGATCTCTGCTAGGTTGAAGCCACTGGGCGACCCAATAGTCTTGTGCCAGTTGAAGCGCTGTTGGCCTTGGTAAACTAGGAGGGCTTTTTGCTGGCTGGCGATTCTAGAGTAGCGCCATGCGTGTCGTTCAATGTTGCCCCAGAAGGTGATGAACATGTTGACGTGGGACGGGTCCCAGTTGCATTGTCATATGGCGGCGACCATTCGTACTGAAGCCTGGCCGAACTGTTCGAAGGTGAGGTCTTCGTCAGGGGTGGCTTCTAGCTTGTTATGGGTTGAAGCTGAGGGGACGAATGCGGGTAGGCCTTCAGCCGTGGTGATGAGAGACAGCGAGCAGTCGTCTACGATGTTCACCTTGTGGTGGTCTGCTGCATCTAGTCCGTCATTGGTCCAGGACCACATTTCGACGAATTGGTGGTTCTTGAGTTTGCGCAACGCTGCTTGGGCGGCCATGATGATGGGTTCCGTGGGTACCGGGATGTCAGGTATGGGCGCAAACTTGCTCTTATGCTTCTTGCGCTCTTCTTGCAGGGCTTGCGCATCCTCGTCCTCTTGTTGGCATTGGAGTTGGGCTGCCCGTTCTTCTGCTTCAGCTTCAGCGAGAAGGGCTTCTTGTTGTTCTCTGGCTCTGACATCCCTTTCTTTTTGCTTCTGAATGCGGTAGAGTCTTTGGAGCACTGCGATGGCTTGTTCCTCCGTGAAGCCGGCATCTCTGAGCTCTTGGCGTTCTTGGTCGAATTCTGCTGTGCTGTAGTCCGGGGTTTCGATTTCAGCAGCAGGATCCATGACATGTGGAGTGCGAGAGCTGTAGCTAGTGTAGAGTAGTGTGCTAGGGACTAAGCTACAGAGATGCGTGGTGGATGGAAACAAGAAAGCACGATCCGCCTCGCTTACTCATGCACGGACTCCATTCTAGGATAACCTCGTGCCTCGGTTAGCCTAGAATACCATCTATGGCACCAATGGGACTTCCCATATATACTTTTTAGGCAAGTCTGGGAAATCCCATTGTTATCTATTATCATCATTGGGATTGCCCAGGCATGCCTCTATGGTATGGCACCAATGGGACTTCCCATGTATACTTTTCAGGCAAGTCTGGGAAGTCCCATTGTCATCTACTATCATCATTGGGATTGCCCAGACATGCTTTTATAGTACTAATGGGACTTCCCATGTGTACTTTTAGGGCAAGTCTGGGAAGTCCCATTGTTATGTAATATCAGATTGGGAATGCCCAGGCATGCTTCTATGGCACCAATGGGACTTCCCATATATACTTTTTAGGCAAGTCTGGGAAGTCCCATTGTTATCTATTATCATCATTGGGATTGCCCAGGCATGCCTCTATGACACCAATGGGACTTCCCATGTATACTTTTTAGGCAAGTCTGGGAAGTCCCATTGTCATCTACGATCATCATTGGGACTGCCCAGACATGCCTTTAAGGCTTTATGGCACCAATGGGACTTTCCATATATACTTTCCAGGCAAGTCTGGGAAGTCCCATTGTTATCTAATATCATCATTGGGAATATCCATATATATCTTTATGGCAATATCCCACATGTACTTTTAGGGCAAGTCTGGGAAGTCCCATCATTATTTATTATCATCACCAAAGTTAGCTACTTTGGGCTCCCCAACCAATCCCTTTCTGGCTGCTATGGGACTTCCCATAGTCCCCCTGACACCACAAGCTAGTATGGGATATGGGCAATCATGGTGGGGTGTAGGGCATGCCCAAAGGGCAGTCTTTGGGCACACCCAACTACTCCCCTGGGATGGGCTCTATATATCCCTGGGCAGACCTTGGTCTAGCTGGCTCTAAGCCAAAAGGGTTTGGAGAATCGTATCAGCCAATTAGCCTCTCAAAAGTGGTTACCTGAAGTGCCATGCTCTCACTTGAGAGTGATTCCAACTCTTCTGGAGATACAGACTCCATTCATGAGCAAGATGCTTGATATCATCGGCTGCTGGATGCAATTCAAGCGCTCCATGATGAGGTGGAACATGCTCGTACCCTCAATAGACCTGATGCACCAATGATGCATGCATCCCAAATTCCCCTTCTTGACCACTTCACTGAACATCAACCACACTTGTTTCGCAAAAAGCTGTGGGTGAATCCAGAAATATTTGACTGTATTTTGGATCAGATCAGCAAGCACGTGATATTTCATAGTCAAAATTCAGGAAATCGACAGCTACCAGTTGCACTGCAACTCGCAATCTTCTTAAACTGTGCAGGACATTATGGAAACACAGCATCACCTGAAGATGTGGTGCAGTGGGCATAGTGTTTAAAAGTCCAGTCCAGTCTAGTCTTTTGACCACTTTTGTGGGCAACTGGACTGAAACTGCTGGCAACTGGTTGCCGTTCATCAGCTATGAAAATTGAACCAGTTGCAACCAGTCTTTTGAAAGACTGCTGTACTAAAATAATTATTGTATTAAATTATGAAAAAATGTACATTTCAGGAATTTCTCATCATTCACAGCATAAGGATGTGTCAATAAAAGGTAATTTCAACTAAAAAATGTACAACAAACACATATTTTCTTTGTTTTTTCATATAAATATAATAAATTAGCATGAAAAATTGTCATCATGCACTCTGATGTGTCATTGAAATGTGAAAAAACCACCTGTTGTAACATGACAATCAGTCCTGCATGCAACCAGTTGCAACCAGTCTTCAACCAGTCTTTTGTTTTTCTAAAATTCAAGGCAACTGCAACTGGACCATGTATCAAAGTCAGGCAACCTGCAACTGCAGTCCAGTTGCTAGTCTTTTTTCGGGTCTTTAATTGGACTTTGAAACACTAAGTGGGCAGGAGTTAGTCTTGAATCAGTAGTAAACTGCACGAATAGAGTCATGGTTGCAATACCCGACCAACACAATCTATTCGTTAACATCCCCCTGGAGGATTCAGAGGATATGGCGAAAGCACATCATTTTACCGAGTCCCGTACCTGCCCAGCATGGCGAAATGGTGTTTTTGCCACCGATGGCTCATCAATCCCACTCTTCGAGAAGCCTGGCCTTTACGGTGAGACCTTTTATGACAGAAAGTCTAGATATTTGTTTAATTGTCAGGTGGGTGTTGAGATGGGATGAAGATGAATTATGCAGCCACTTACCTTGTTGTCTAGCTGGTCATTATGCCACATAATCTCATTGTGGTTGATTACGGGCTTGGACATCCCGGAAGTGTCCATGATGCATGGGCATTTCAGGGCACTCGCATTGCATCGAAACCCGCAATACTCATTCCTCATAACCACTGGATCTGGGCTGATAGTGCCTATCCCACAGAGACGTGGTGTGTTGTTCCTTTCAAGAAACATCGGGGGGGGGGGGGGGGCGCCTAACCTGCGATCACTGGTAAAATGTATATAACTGATATCTTTCAAAAGTATGTATGCACCACTTCTTCGCCACTCAATATCATGCTAAATAACAGACAAGACCTGTGTGTGTGTTGAACATGCATTCACAGCCTTGAAAGGGCGATTTCAGTCTCTCCATGAGCTTCAACTCCAAATGAAAA